>WITN01001922.1:0-11530 GCA_015025155.1 Lactarius quietus | reverse complement strand
TGCTTCGTAGTGAAGATATTGTGCTGCTATGCCTCCGCCAAAACTGCCCCAGGAGTTGACCCAGCTTGAGGTCCAATTCCTGATGACTGCTGCGAGGCTCCTTGCTGCGACCAGGACATTTTCACCTCGCCCACTGCCTCAGGCGCAAGAAGCATACCTTATGAACAAGGTCAAAGAAGAGATCGTATGTATGCTTTTACTACACATATTAACATATGCAACTGACAATGTATTACATCCAGATGTCCGTTGGCAATAACTTCAAGAAGTATATGTCTGAGCCCACCAAGAACCTCAAGAAACCTCATGTCCATCCCATTATACAGGTAATGAGTAGGGAATGGAAGAAGGCTGAGGAAGAGAGTCGGATGCCTGATTGGAGTATATTCACTACTCACTACATTTCTGGGTTTTGCGAGAACCAAAGGGCCAGTGAGCCGGACTGGCACTTGGACCTATCGTCTCTGGATCTGGGCCCTTAAATGGAGGGCCTACAAGACCATAGAAGATGGTGGGAGGTCGACCTCCCAGCCCCCCAGGATGTGGAAGATGGTGCGCCTTCTTCATAGGCTCATACATAGACATCCCATGCCTTGTAAACATTACACAGTACCTATGGACCCACCTGCTTCGCTTCACCCGCCGCGCCTGCATGCTGCCCCACCCACGTCTACGATACCTTCCACACCTGTCCCACAAGCTCCACCTTGCTTGTCAAAGGGGAAGGCACGTGCCCTTCCACCCGCTGGGTCAAGTGACCCACGCGGTGCTCCGACCGCATTACCTGCTCAACCTGCTCCACTTGCTGCACCCGCTCCATCCGCGATGCCTGCTGCGCCATATGCATTCAGAGTTCCAAGGCGTTATGCGATGAATACCGAACCTCCTCAAGACGAAGACGACAACATAGAAGACTTTGACACTACTCCACGCAAGAGGGGCGGCCTGCCCGACACATCCCTTCCAAAAGTACACATAGATGACGCATCCCCTCCACCACCAGCGCAGCGACGTCAGACCGAGGTGAATCCTCCAGTTGCAACTGGAAATGTAAGTATCTGGTCACATACTTCATCTTTCACTTGCTAAGATACATCCTTCTATTCATTCCAGGACCGATGTGGCCCGTGCAGAAAGGCGAAGAATAATAGGCCAGAATGCATCGCCCAAACAAACCCTAAGCGGCTCACAGTCGCATGCACATTCTGTGCACTTAGGAGGAGGCTTTGCATGCCGCCTGCTTCGTGGGCCCTTCCAGTCATTCGCCTTATGGCATCCCAAGGTAGTATCTCTTCATTTTGTGTGGGCAGTCACTACATAAGCTGCTGACATCATCTCTGCAGGTGTGCAACTTGCAGAAGACATTCAGGGCACGATCAACATGTCAGATGAGGGTACCTCATCACTCCACAGCCCTATGTCCTTGCGCAGTCCATCTGGCACTCCAGGTAAGTTTTGATACCTCTAGGCATTGGTCCATCACTCAGTACCTGAGGTAGGTGAAGATCTCGCGTCACGTGTGAACTCACTGGAGGGTAAGATGGATTACGTCATCCTCGTCCTGAATGCCATCGCTGGGAGGCAGGGCATAGTCCCCAGTTCACTTCCAGGTTATATACGTCCTCCCCCTCCTTGTCACTCGCCTTCCCCCAGCACTCAATCCCAATCTTCGCCTGGCATCCCTATGTCCTCTCTGGGCATTTCGGATACTCATACCAACCAACCGTCTGGTTCTGGCTCAGCGTCGGACCACTCAGGTATGTGTGGACAGTCTAAGCATCTTATTATAGCTCACATCTTGTCAGCACATTGCGGGTGAGGTGGCGCGTCACCCACCTCACTTGGGTGAGGCATGAGCACTGGAAGCTCGAGGTTGTCATCGTCCAGCAGGCAGTAGTGGATCATGTAATATTAAATATGAATAGGGTTCTTGTATCGCTTTGGAATTACATCATGCTTGTCAATACATAGCCTAACTGGTTAACCTTTATGAGTGAATGAGATATCACCTCAAATATATCCCCATAGCTCTGCATCGAACCACACACACATATATTAATATTCTATACCTTTATACACAGCTTACATGTTGTCAGTATATTGAGGGCAAGACAGCGCGTCGCCCGGATCGCCTGGGAGAGGCACAAGGACTTGGAGTTCAAGGACATTGTCTATCACATGGATGTAATGTATTATCATGTAATGTTGAATATGCATGGCTTCTTGCATTGCTGTGATCTGACGTCATACTTCCAATACATTGCTTGACTCCAGACTCGTGCATCAGGCGGTGTGCTGCCTGCTCCACTTGGGCAAAGCGCCAGCGCTGTGAGTTTGAGGATGTTGTCAATCAGCGGAGGGTAGTGTATCATCATGTAGCTTTAAACATGAATGGGCTTCTTCTATTTCTGTGAACTCAAACCATGCTTTTCTAGGAATTGCTTTGACTGCTTAGCAAGATGAGTGCACGAATACACATTGGCATTACCATATGACATGAGATATAGCAAGATCGGCCACATGATATGTATACTGAAATCATTCGACTTCATGGGACCATCTCCTCCAAAGACATGTCATGCATCCACGTTGAAACATGGAATATGGAACATGGATCATGACATGACATGGACTGGGACATGACATGTGAGATGACATGGAACATGGCCATGTCATAGTCATCTGATTCATGCTTGTCTTTGGTCTTGTCACACATGTCAGACCTATGTATGTGATGTGTCTAACTGCACATCTATTTGTGTGTCCCCTGATATCATATGATTATCTGCTATATAATCACTCATAGTGAAGACATGTATGTGTGCTTCGCTTCACCCATAGCACTGCATATTATGCCACTTCACACATTCAACTCCAAAGCCACATCCCACTCACCTGCCAAAACATCTACTAGCCAGGATCGTCAGCACACTGATAGTGCAACCAGTTATCAGGTCTGTTACGATTGGCCACGCGTGTCACCTACGTTGACCGTTCAGCCTGAACTTTTGCCACAGTATTCCGTATCACATGGACTATCATTGGGACCATTTTCACATTTCGACTCCTACTTCTTACGTCCCGCGCGACCTCTCGTACCCGTGACTCCTGAGTACTTACTAAACACCTTCTGTCTCGTTCGACGTGGTTCCATATGACATCATACTAGTACAAGTACTAGTAGTATTGGTGGCGATCCTAGTACTGCAGTTCTTAGTAGTGGCGTGGCTCGATTCGTATTTAACATGTACTTCTTACGAACAAGGACCTTAGGTCTGAGTTCTTGAATCTCATCGACTTCACGCTGTCACACCCTGTGGGCTGCATCCAAGTCCAGTCGACTTGTCAGTTCCAACCTTCCTTTCTACGACGATTGGAGATACTTCGTATCCACTCCATCGCTCGTATATTCACTACTCCGCCTAGGGTAATACCCTACGCTCTCGCATACTGTCGTCACCATATCCACGACCCTCATCGGGGGAGGTTTGGCAATCGCTACGCCAACATCGACGAACGAGCCCCTCGCACAATCGGTACTCCACACTCGCCACTCAAGTCAGTCGATACGTCCAGTCGAACATAACAAGGTCAATCAGAACATCCTGCACAGGGGGCAGCATTCTCCTGTCATGCTTTCTGATCCCAGCAATGGCTCCTCATCTGATCCTCAATCCTTCAATGAGGATGACATGTATGGATCAGATTCTGGCATTCAGTCAATCAGCATGAAACCTCACTCCAAAGAGGAGGTGACCATATCCAATAAGGTCCAGATGAATGAGGACCAGGTACAAAATAGCTTGCTAGTCCATGAGATGTAGATGCATCTCTGTTGCGTGCAAGCAGCACGTGAGCCTGACTTAGGCACGTAGGGATGAACGCGTGACTTAGCAAATCCTCAAGCATGTAGGCTGAGTAATCGTCTCAACACTTGTAGGCGGAGTTCGGCTGTTTGGCGCCTAGATACCGAATGCGGTGGTATCCAAGCAAGCTTCACCTCAGGGCTTCTGATGACTCTTGCCGACAAGGGAAGAGGAAGATAGAAAGCAGCCCAAGTTTGATTGAGAAGTAGAGAAGTGTACAAGAAAACCAAGCTATCGACTACACCAGTCGATAGCTTCCTTATAACGACTCTGTCGGGGTCCACCTTCGTCAGCGAGACCGCCACTACTACTAATACTACTAATCGTACAGTCACCTCATCAGTCATTGTATCGTATGGTGTTACAGATCATCAGTCATTGTCTTGGTAAGGATGAATGAGGACCAGGTATGAATAGCTCGCTGGTCATCAGATGTAGATGCATCTCACACATGATATAGAACACTGAGATCAGCACTCAAGTCCAAAGAATGGACATTAACATGGGCAATGTTTCCATCATTATGGATGCACTTTGTGAGGCTGAAGGCATTGACATCTCATCGATTGCAAATCCAGCAGACAATCAGCTGCTACCACATCTCACATGCCATCCTATTTGGAGGGAGCAATGATGGCAATGAGATTTGAGTGATGTCAATCACATTATGATGTACCCCATCTGTGCATGAAGCAGGCGGACCCGATCACATGGTATTCAATATAGCTGATAAGGTGTTCATATGCCCATTCACACATGGTCAATGCTTATCATGCTTTGACTCATCATGAGACCGGTTGCATGCACCCTGTCAGCTCCTTTCATAAAATATGTCTCTCCTTGGTATACAATTACCCAAGTCTCTGTATGTCTTGTTCTCTTGTTTTGCATCTCTGTTGTTCACATGCCTTCATTGTATTCCCTATGGTCCATTGTCTGCTCCTTGTATTATGCCCTTCTTCATGAGCATTTCTCTATATGCTGTGTGCATATTGTGCATGTCTTCAATGTCTTGTTCTCTCTTTACATTTCCATTGTCTCCTTTCTCTATTGTTCTTACTATGGTCCATGCTCTTGTATATTATAGTACAAGGCTGTCTCAGTTCAGGCATGGTACAATATCTATTCTTATATAAATAGTGCAGCTGCACTCTGGAATGTGTTCATCCCACACACATCACATCTGCTCCAAACATCTATCCTGAATATGGCTCCCAAGACTGAGTTCTCTATCCCAATGGGAAACACTGTTAAGGTGGAGACACAGACCAAGAAGTCAAAGCGCTCCGTCCGCACCACTGAGGCTGTAGCTCCACTCCCACCTCCCTTCCATCTTCCAAGCTAAAGCCATCGGGTCAGTCATCTGGCACTAGAGGGAAAGAGGCCACCCATGAAGGCAAGGTTACTACATCAAAGCCATCTGGCCACCCTTCACATGGGATTGAACAATCCCATCCTCTCCATTTAATTGAATCCCTTGAAGATGACATTGAAGCCTTTGACATAGATACAGGGAACACTCAAGGAAATGTAAGTCTTGCTTTGCCATCATATACATGATCATGGTACTTATTATGTGAAGACACCAATGGACCAATGGCTTGAACATCGCACCCGCTATCTCCACCTGTTGCTAGAGATGGAGGGACTGACCAAAGCTCCCAAGTGTTCAATTTGCAGTGCTCCTATGCATGTCAAGTGTTCAGACTGCATTGAAGGCAACTACTTTTGTCTTCCTTGCTGCCTTAAAGCACATATGAGATCTCCATTCCATCGCATCTCCACTTGGACTGGTTCACACTTTTCACCAACATCCCTTTACACACTTGGATTTAAGCTATGTCTTGGGCATGCAGGGAACCATGTCCAATCACAGTAGATGTATGACACTTGCATCTATCTGTTATTCTGGCACTCACTTACATCTAGGGCATTATGGCGGCTGAGGCAGGCAGATGTGCAAAGAAGAAAGCAAAGCCATCAAGCTCTGCATCACTCAGATCTGTGAATGAAGCTCGACTGGTCCGCCTGTCGCTCGCCTGCCAATGCACTGATGAAGTTCATGTATCTAACAATCTATTTGATTACCTGCAGCCTTTGGTGGATGAACATGAGAGTCTTCCAAACATGTTCACACAGCCAAGTCGGGCAATCCACTCCTGACAGTGGTTAATCAGACTGGGGTCTTTGACATGGAAGTTTATTCTGTATATGCCAAAATGCAGTCAATAGAGATGAGCAGCTTCTCCAAGCTGGGCTCTTTCCTCAAGCTTCAAGCAAATTGAAACTGCATTCACCTTCTCAGTTCTGGATGACTTTCTGATGGACAACCTGGAGTGCAAGACAACTGCACAGCAATACTATTCAAAGCTTCAAATCATAACCAATAGAGTCTTCCCTGACAGAGTCCCAGTATGTCACATTCCTGGACATGTCAGATATGCTCATCATTAACTACTGTGACTGTATTATAGAACCTATACAAGCAGCTGCTTAGAGCCTCACGTCAATGGCTGATCTCAGCAATAGAATGCAAAGTGGCATTGGACTCCAGCAAGATGATCCCTCTATAGATGGATCTATGGCCAATTCTGCCCTGCCTGCCCACAGCCGGGCATCAATCTCCCAGATATTGGAAGAAGAGATATAATCAGTACGCTTGCTTCAGACATATCACATAACCCTTCACTTAATGGATCAAAGGGATCAACTCATCAGGACCTTCATCATGGATGGTAACTTCTCTGCAGAGCATATGAAGTCCAGAACAAGGGAGAAGGACATTCCCCTTTCAGCTGGCATGGCATTCATGGTCAATCAGAGCTCATATATGGCTCATCTGAAAACTGGGAAAGAAATTGCCCAGGTATGTCATTGCCTCTCAATCAATGAGCTGACTTCACAGTCATACAGCCTAGTACATGCAACACATACAAGGCCATTGAACAGCATCTTCCAGGAGACCTCATCTTGATGTAACAGGCATCGGAGCAACCGCCTGCTGTCATGGCTTCTTTGTCCCTACATCTGTAGTGGATTTCCAGAAAGGAGAGAGGTATGTCTCATCTATTTGCCATCTTAGAACTGAGATAGATGGCCTCTCTTTCTTTCAGACAGATCAACATGGACTATAGTCTTTGCAAAGCTCTCTCCTATAACATGGAAGAGATTCCTGTGGCTTTGGTCATGTATGACATCATGTGTCAATATGGAGTCCATCTTCAAGACAGGGTTGAGGCAAGCCCAGAGTTATCCATCTCCAGCTCCCTGAGCTTGCACTGGCATTGGCCTGTTCCATATTCATGGACATAAAGATTCCTGCTTCCAGATTTTCACCCAGCTACATTCCTGGTGCGAAGCAGGTCGATGGGGAAATCATTGAGTCTCTCTGGGCACCCCTTAATCACATCTCTCGAAGCATTCGAGGAATGTCCCTGGTTCATCGACAGGAAGTATTGGATGCACACATGAACCATTCCAATTTCAAAAGATGATTCACATTGGTATGTATCACTCATGCTTCAAATGTGTTTCATCCTCTCATACTCATATTCTAGTTCCTTCACTTCTTAATCGCTGGAAGCGTCTCAATGCATCCATGGACATTAGTGCTGAGGCATTTGCTTCTCTGAGCAATCGATTGGAGAAACATGTCAATCAATGGCTTGTTGTTGAGAAGCATGCTCAGCAAAACAGAACCATTGATGTCACTTCGATGGACATATATGATACCTCCACAGCCAAGTGTATGAACATTGCATATGTCATGATCTGTTTTCTAATCATCATATTCAGCAACACCACCTATCCCTGATGAAGATGGAGATAGGTTCACCAATGGTCAAGCATCATGGATTGCATCTGGCATCAAGATACAGGAGCTGCAGTAAGTGAAGTGATGCATGTACTCACCACTTGCTAATGTTCCATGTTCTCAGAATGATCATTAGATGTCAGCTCAGAGCACATGGCTCAAAGCTGACCACTGAAGCACAATCCATTGAAAGCAAGAGGCATCGCCTGCAAAGGCTCATCGATGCATTTGAGAATCAAGCTCAATTCTTCCTCCACCAATCTCCCACAGATGATTCCCCAATCTCAGCATTGGGTGATTATGAGGAGTTTGACGTGGCGGGCGACCCGAACCACCCAATAGACACAGATCCTGACCATGCTGAGCCATCCTATTACATCCATCCCAATCCTTCAGATGTCTCTTGGATTGAATCCCCCAACCCTGAGTATGTCCAACTTCTTTTGCCATCATCCCTTGGACTGGAATGGTGTATTGCCCATGGTGTACAATCCCTTGCAGTTAAGGAGGCTCGCCTACGCCATTCACAGGCCAATGATGCCATTCACAACATCCGCCTTGGACTTGGGTACAAATCTGCACTGTTTCGCACTCAAGTCCGACCTGCCAACACCCAGAAAACAAAGACCCATGCATGGAACACCATCCACAGTGTTGATAAATCCATCCAAGAGCATGCACGCATGTATTGCATGGCAAGGGATGCTTATGAGGCACTTCAGACTGTATACCCACTGGTCCAAATCTCCCTCAGCTTTCCCTGATGATCTTCATGTGGCAACCCTTGTGCTTGGTTCAGAGAAGCGTGGACAACGCAACAGACAGCAATCCTGGATTTGGGGCTTTGGCAAGGCCTCAGATGATGATGGAACATGGATGCATGATTGTAAACCATTTATGCATTTCTCTCACATTCATCTGCTCACACTTCATATCACACAGTTGACAGGGTGCACTGGCTGCGTGCTAAAGCACAATTTGAAAGATGGTTGGAAGAGCAGGACAGCATTCATAATGAAGCTCATTGGATTCCTGCATATTTCATTCTAAGGCAGAGATATGGAGGGGTCTTATGCTCACTGCTGCACAGAGCTCACTTAAAGGGCATGAAGCATATGCATCATGCCAGATGCATTCTTGGGAGGAGCTTTCTCAAAGCTCCATCCATGCTCTTTCTCCTATTACCAAGTCTCCATCAAAGCACTACAATGTGCAATCCATCCTATTGTCCTAACTGATGTACATGTCCCTATATTGTATCTTAGTAATTTGAATCCACCTCTTCTGATACCTTGTAACATTGATCACTCATGTCATTGAGTGCCATTAAATGTAGTTGATGCAACGTTAGGCCACAATGGATCGAGCTGCACACATAGCTATCATTGAAAGGAGAGTGGTCCACTCGAGACAATGTGTCAGTACATAAACATATTCCAAGTATGGGTAGTTCATTGAGATATATCCATAGATCTCATTCCAATGAGGGTGGTCCACTCAAATCCATCTCATGGTATATGATCAGCTCCATCTCAATGGGTACATCTGTGCAAGTGATTGAGATCCATACATAGTTATAATTGCAAGGAGGGCGGACCAGTCGAAATAATGCCTTGGCACACAAGCATTTCCCATGTCCAGGCAATGGATAGGATGTATTCATAGTCTCATTGTAATGAGGGTGGGCTACTCAATTCCATGTTCCATCTCATTTTGTGTATCTATGCAATGGATTGAGATCTATACATAGCTATCATTGCAAGGAGGCGGACCAATCAAACAATGGATTGGTACATACTCATTTCCCATGTCCAGGCAATGGATAGAGATGTATTCATAGCCCTTATTGTAATGAAGGTGAACCACTCAAACCCATGTTCCCTCTCATTTCATACATAGGTGCAATCGATTGAGATCTTACATACCTATCATTTCAAGGAGGCAGATGACTCAAAACCATGTCTTTGTGCTCCATCTCATTTTCTTATATGTGCAATGGATTGTGATATATACATACACATGATCAGTGGTGGGGTGGACCACCATATCATATGTTTGGCACATAAGTGCATCTGAACAATGGAGTAAGATGTATACATAGCTACGTTAGCAAGATGTGCTGTCCACTCAAACCATGTCTTGGTACATAACCATATTCTATCATTCTTTATGTCTGGGACATCTTTTCAGATGCATTCAAATTATCACAGAATGTGGAATGGGCCACCCAACAGCATGCCTTGGCACATTAGCATAGTCCATCTCAGACATGCATATCTGGGCGATGCATTGAGATGTATGCATACCTAACATAGCAGGCAGGTCAGACCACCCTACAGTATTCCTTGGTAAATTAGCGTAGTTCCTTGTGCATATCCATATCCCAGCTATGCATTGAGCTCTGTCATAGCATCAATTTAATATTCTTCATATGACTTACATCTCATACCATTGCATGTCCATCATATGTATCATCTACAATTATTTTCAAGTCATATATGAATGTTGGTGGCTCACCTTTCACCAATGTTCTCTGAGCATTGAGTGTCAATTGATATATACACAGATATTATAGCAACTGGGGTGGTCCACCTAAAAGTGTGGCTTGCTACATAAGCATAGTCCATCTCCATCTATATTAGTTGGTAATCGATTGAGATGTATACCATTCTATCCTAGCAATTCTGCATGTGCATGCAATGGATGGATCTGTATACCTTGCTATGATAGTAAGTAGGGTGATCCACCAGGAAGCAATCTTGGCACATTTCAACAATGCATTGAGATCCAGACATCGCTATCATAGCAGAATGTCTGTCCACCCAACAGTACGCCTTTGTACATTAACACACCTGAACAATGCATTGAGATTAAACAACTATCATGGCTGGAAGGGCAGTCCACCCGACAGTATGTCTTTCATACCTTTGCATAGTCCTTCATCCATTTATGTTTGCAAAGCATTGAGGTGTACAAATCATAACAAGTAGGATTTTTGACCTGAAAGTATGTCCTTGTACATTCACATAATGAATTGAGATCCAGACATCACTATCAGAGCAAGCAGGTCGGACCACTTGACAATGTGGCTTGGTATATTAAGATACCTGAACAATACATTGAAATACATACATAGCTATCATATGAAGAGGGGCAGATCATCCTACAGTATGTCTTATATGCATAGTTTATCTCATCTCTTAAAGTTGAGTAATGGATTGAGATCGTCATTGTTATCATAGCAAGTAGGTTAGACTCTGACTGCACAAGAGTATGCCTTGGTACATTAGCCATTAGCATAGTTCATCTCAGGCATGCATATCTGAGCCATGCATTCGTATATTAGCAAAGCCTATCTAACCTTCATATCTGAGCCATGACTTCATTGCAAGCAGGTAAGTCCATGCTAAGACATTCCTAGGTATACATGTATAGTCCATCTCACATATGCATATCTGAGCATTTGATTCAGCTCTGTTCATAGCCATCCATTCAACTTCTATATCATATAGTCTTTATTCCATACAATGATATGTTCATCACATACCATTTATCATAGCATGTCTTGTGTATGTCCTCAGTCTCATTCCTTGATCAGATCGACCATATATACTTCCCATCCATTGATCACAATGCATGTACTTTGCTATGATCATTTCCAGTCTTATATGGACGTCGGGTGGCCCGCTTGTACGTCGTGGATACTTGGTATATCCTACAAACTCCTAAATCAATGTTTCTAACTAAGCAACAATGCGGGCTGCCCGCCATTTCAGCCAACATTAGCTGAATTATCATGTCCAGTCATATATGGGCATCGGGTGGCCCGCCTGTACATCCTGCATATCGC
>WITN01001921.1:0-11532 GCA_015025155.1 Lactarius quietus | reverse complement strand
ACCTTACGGACTTTTCGAACACGGTTATGTTCTTTGGGCTTACCAATTCTCCAGCCACGTTCCAAACAATGATGAACGCATCTATAAAGACACGATCTCAAAACAGAACAACGGGGCACTATTATACGAGTATATATGGAGACATTGGTATCGCACAAAAACACCCTCGACGACCACATCGCTGCAGTGAAGGATGTGCTTCAAGTAGCACAACAATACGACCTCTACTTCAAGCCAGAAAAATGCACTTTCCATGCTGCGTCCCTTGATTACCTGGGGGTAATCCTTGAAAAGGGGGTAACACGCATGGATCCCATCAAAATCACAGGCATCAAAGACTGGCCAACACCAACCAAAGTCAAGGACGTACGATCTTTTCTCGGTTTCTGCAATTTTTATCGCCTTTTTATCAGAGGATTTGCGTCGATCGCTAAACCTCTAAACAACCTCACAAAGAAGACAGCGGAATGGAGCTGGGGACCACAACAACAACATGCGTTTGAGACGCTAAAACGACGAGTAACAAGTGAACCAGTGCTAACACACCCGGTTTTACAAGACCAATTCGAATTGGAAGTGGACGCATCAGGTTTCGCGGTGGGAGCTGTGCTACTTCAAAAGAAATCTGACGGCAAAAGACATCCCATAGGGTACTATTCTGCAACACTAAACGCAGCAGAACGCAACTATGACATCTACGATCTGGAATTACTAGCTATAGTCAAAGCGCTTCGTCACTGGAGAGCACTATTAGCTGGATCCCCACACAAAATCAAGGTCTTCTCCGACCACATGAATCTGAAATACTGGAGAGAACCACAAAAGATTAGTAGACGAGTAGCCAGGGAAGTCCTTGAACTATCAGAATACGATCTGGAAATTCACCACATCAAAGGAACAGCAAATGGCCGCGCAGATGCACTATCAAGACGACCCGACTATAAACAGGGTGAAGAGGACAATGAAAATGTAACGGTACTACCAGATCACATATTTATCCGAAACACGACGACACAGAGAACGGGAATGCCCAATCATCCTCAAGGCGTTTTAACAGTACAAGATATGACGCCAGTCAATCCTAGCGACGCCCAGGATGAAACAATCCTACGTCCATGGGTAGATTCCCACAACTTGAAGAAGGTGAATGGAGTGTGGTATAAGCAAGGGAGACGAGTGGTGACCAAGGGAAGTAAAGAAAGACGAGCGATCACAGAAGCTCATCATGAACCCCCAGTATACGGACATCCAGGCATCAACAAGACTATCAAGTTAGTAGAACGGAACTACTGGTGGCCCACGTTACGACCAGATGTCACCGCATACGTACAAGGATGCGCAGACTGTCAACGGCATAAAGTCAATAATCGACCCATCAGGGCATCACTACAACCCATCTATCCGAAACCAGAAGCAATGCCGTTTGAAACGATCGCACTTGATTTCATCACAAAACTACCGGTGTCAGAAGGATACGATTCTATCCTCACAATCACTGATCACGATTGTACTAAGGCATCCATTTTCATCCCTTGCAAAGAAGAGATCAACGCAGAAGAAGTTGCAATGCTGTATCTCAAACACGTGTTCATCAGATACGGACTCCCCACAAAAATAATAAGCGATCGAGACCCTCGATTTGCATCCAAGTTCACACGGGAACTTTGCAAACAATTGGGGATCACACAAAACATATCCACAGCCTATCACCCTCGTACTGACGGACAGTCGGAACGAACGAATCAATGGCTAGAACAATATCTCCGCTTTTGGGTAAATGAGCGGCAGGACAATTGGGCGCTGTACTTACCCCTGGCGGAGTTCACACACAATAATTGGCCAAACGAGGCAACAGGGCAGTCCCCCTTCTTTCTCTTGACAGGACATCATCCACGTGCTGATTGGAAAACGACTCCAACCCCTTTACCCCAAGTGGCGTTACGGCTTGATCATTCAAACAGGCACGAGCACACGCCCAACAACAAATCATCAAGGCACAAAAGTCATGGGTTAAGCACAAAGAGACACCCAAATTCGGAATCGGAGACCTTGTATGGTTAGAAGGACGTCATCTGAGGACTCACCAACCTAGCGCCAAACTTGCGCCCAAACGACATGGACCTTTCAAAATCAACCAGGTGATGTCCCCAGTTAATTATAGATTGGAACTTCCCACACAATGGAGCATTCATGACGTGTTTCATATCGATCTTCTCACCCCCTATCGAGAAACTTCCTTTCACGGACCAAATTTCCCAAGACCACCCCCTGAATTAATCGATGGCGAGAAGAATACGAAATCGAGAGAATTCTAGATCAACGGCACTTCGGCAGGGGAAGGCGCAAACAATATCTAGTCAAATGGAAGGGGTATCCGGACTCGGAGAACCAGTGGGTCAACGCCACTGACGTACATGCTCCACAAGCGATAGCTGAGTTCCAACACCTTCAAACTCCGTCGTCCGCATATATAAATGTCCCCTCTCCCAGCGAAGAAGCTCATCAGTTCTTCCTTCGAACTACTATGAGCACTTCCCCTCCTCTACAATGAACACATCACTCCCTCTTCCTCTATCGCCTCAACTATCAATGAGGACATGCCCTCTGCGGCCGAGGTCGCCGCCGCCTTCAGATGCATCGGTCCTGGGGATTCATTCCCGAAACCCCTGATGTATGCGGATACGACGCTGGAGGATGGACAAGACGAACAGAAGGTGGCAGCGGGAACAACTCCAGATCGCCAGGAGCTCCTTGTTGCACAAACGCTTGTCAAGGTGCCAAGCGTCTCGGACATCAGTGACGTGGTCCGAGTTTGTGGAACTTGTAAGCAATCCGCCCTGTCATGTCCAGGCCACCTTGACTCCCACATCCACTACGACTGTGGAAAACCCATCCATGATGCGTCTGTAACGACAAGTTCCACTTCATCCCCCCGCCACCAAGCCTCGATATATCAATGTCGACTGTCCTCCCAGAGTCATCCTCGACCCCGCCACCTCATGGGGTGTTCACACCCGTTCCGTCCTCCCAACAAGAAGATGATCCGACAAAGAAAACGAAGATCCCTCGGCGGTTTCGAGACCCGAGATGAAGGGGTATCACCTACTACGCCACACACTCGTCGGGGACGTCGAGGAGGTGTGGCAGCAGCAAAAGGAAGCCCTCTCTTCCCAGACTACACGGACATGCCGCCAATGTCGAGCGACAGAAGGCTAAGGACAAGGCTGAGGCCCCGGATGGATTTGAACTAAACATCCCCCACAGTTTATTCCTTCCGCATGATATCAATGGGCAACATACTATTGCCAAGTATTCCACTTCAAACCAGGGAACAACCCGGTAGTCTTCGGGTGCATGAAGAAGGGAGGGAGATCCAACAAGGTGACGTGCATGCGCCCCGATTTCGACGCTGATTCATGCGATTAATGCATGATCAGTTGAGTATTTGCGCAACGATTTGGGGGACGCAATGGGTGACTTGGCTATTGCCGAATCCCGGATCGAACATGGGCGCTGAGATCTCGCGCTATCGTCACGTATCCCAGCGCTATGACGATCTGCACGCGGCGATACTGCTCTTGAAAATGAGCATATGCGTGGGCAATGAGAAGCGTAAGTGCGTCGACGGCTTGAGAGGCCAACGCACTTCAGAGGGTCATGGATAAAGAGTGGAGGTATGTCGTAACACTACGATAATCCCTGGGTTTTCGAACGAGGTCGTTCAACCTGAAAAGGGGGTAATGTCACGTTGACATCGTTTTGTTGCTGACTTCGAAGGATGACGAGATTCCCGGAGTTTCGGACTGCTTACTAGTTGGTTATGACTACAATAGTAAGCACATATTAGTCATGGACACTTACGCGTCGTCGGTATTGGATTGCCGGTGTTTCAGGTATTATTAGAACAGACACTTACTCATTACTAGTATAGCGTACTAGGGTTTGGATTCCAGCTGCGCTTTAAAGCCAGCGAGTAACTGTATATAAACTGTAGTATCAAGACCAAGGCTCTTCAGCTTGGTCTTCTCGAATCATCACCTTGTCTCGTATACTAGTACCACGGGTACTAAGTGATCGCTGTTCGCTATTCATCCTTGTGGACATTGTCCCTCGTGATTTCATTCAATACCCAATATCTTCGATTTGGTGTATCGACAAGTGTTACGTGTCCTTATCTTGTCTCGCCTTCATAAGTCGCCTAAGTCAGGCCAGCGTTAGGTGATAACGCTACAGTGGGGACGAACGGAAGGGTGGGGCGGGGGTGGCGAGAACCGTGGGGTGGGGGCACAGGAAACCCAAGCGGTGGGCGGGCGAGGGTTAGTAGGGCGCAGAAACGCGGGCGGGCGAGGGTCGACAGAGCGGCGGGAAATGCGGGCGGGAAAGGGTGAGCGGGCGGCGGGAAGGGCCCAGCCCAGGCGGCGGAGGGTGAGCGAGCGGGGCAGGGCGCGAACGGAGAGGGCGCACGCGCACACACATGCAAATCGACTTAGAAAAAAACGATGTACATAGTTTGATAATCAATAATATATTAATTGTTTTAAAAGGATTGACGACAAGTACTTAATTACTATGTTTTTGGGGTTTAGTAATAGTATTTATTCACTAATACAGGATTTTTGCTTTGCCGATTAAAAATACTGTCTGAGGTCAAATATGATTTGACAGCTGTCTTGTTTTGACAGCTCCAAGTGTACCTTCTGGGCACCTTCCTTTTTTGGAACGTGACTGGATGCGGAAAACTGGCAACTGTCAAGCGTCAGTGTACAACACTGGTCATTGATTACGTGAGTTGATATGCTTGACCGACATCTTTTGATCTCCGGAGTGACCTAGTGACCTCTGAGGCTTGCAGGGCTGCTGGGTCAAGGGTTACGGATGATAGGGAGCTAGCAGGGGGGAGGGCGATTGAAATAATGGGCACCGTTGAGATACGTCAGAAGTGTTTACTTACCTTCATATAGGGAAGGAATCGCACAGCCATCTGCCCATCCGTCCCTCAGCCAGTTTCACCCCATGGGGAACTGTTACCGCGCAAAAAAATAAATCCAAGAAACCAAAGGGAAAAGCTTTGTGCACGCGCTGGGATTTGCTATAGCGAAGGGAGAGAGTATTCTTAACTGTGGGTTGCTTGTTGCATAGTCGGTTCAATGATAGGACGGAAGGAGGCCCTTGACCACTTTTTTTCATGAGAGCGATGTGAGATATGTGTGTCCTCTGGCTACGCACATGTACCATGAAATGCATACTCAAGTGTTTAAATCATGATCCCAAGCTATGGCAATGGTTGGGATATAGAGTTTGAGAGAGCTAAGTCAGATAGTCGAATTGGTTGTTTATTACGCGCCCTGTCGTCACAAGCCAATGGGACCCTAACCCTAAATGGGGACTTTGAGAGTTGGTCAACTTCAACGGTCAACTGGTCAAGCCGATCGCATCCAACTCAGTGAGTCAAAGTTTATGTTCACTCCTTCGAACACGCATCCACCGGTATATCTTCCTGCATAGATCTGGTCTGTTGTTGATCCTTTCTGGTAGCACTCCGCCTAACCTCTTGCATGGTTATGCTAAGCAGTCCACCACTCTACGACTTTTGGCCCATGGAACCTGCGCACCCTACTGTCCATTCGTAGTCCCCCCTGTCCTTCCATCTTTTTTTTTTTTCATTTGTATCCCGGAGCTCCTGTCCTTCCATCTGCGTGCCCGCCTTTTGTCTGCGTCCTGCCACCATGTTCACGTCTCCACAACCCATACATCACTTTCCTACCCTCATCTAGAGGGAGCACTTGCAGCGTTGCCGTCGTCTACTATCCCTATTCACATGGGAACAACCAGCCGGCCCATGAACCGTCCAATCTCGTCCTGCCCAATCTAACGTTCTTCTACCTTCTCTAGTTTTCACGCAGTAGCATTCCTTCTTTTTGAAATGTGTTTTGGCCCCTACTAGTTTGTTTTTTGTCACACACAACCAACCAATCACACGTCCCTCACATTATGCCTACTTTAGTTCGCTTGCCTCCTGCCTTTGATCTGTTTTCCGCCCCTACCTGATGAAATTTTGGACTAATCCAGATTAACTAAGAACGAAGAGTAATGTGCTTATTTTTATCTCTCCTATGTTGTCAGTTTTGAAGAAAAACCCGGACAAGAAATTTCAGTTGCGTGCGGATAAGGGCTACCGCGTTACTCTGATCTTGCTTGTTGTAACTTATGACGGAGTATAAAATAGCGGCAGCGGCACCGGATTTATTTTCTGATCGTGTTCTGATACAGTACAACCAAAACCCCACTCGCAATTGAACCACAGGTCCACTCACACGCATAATTCAACAGTCATTGCACGACAAAAACGAACCCGAGCCTGTTCCGCGACCTAGCAGCAAAGCCTCCGGGCATCCCAATTGAATATCAGATTTCATAACCTTGAAACCCCGAATGTGACATCCTGAACATGAAGCTGATCAATGTTCCGGTAAGCGAGGTAACCTTGGACGCAGCCGCCGACTTTTACTTACCCAACTTCCCAAAACAGTATCACAAAAATCACGTGCTTGGCGTAGACTCCTCGTGAAGATGCGCAGCCTCTGACGCGAGCTGATGTGAGGTTTGGCCCTGGTCGATCTCCGCGCTAGCTTTATCACCGTATCGGAGTAACAATGATGCGAGCTTCAGCCTCCCATGGTGCGATGCAAAATCCAACGGGGTTGCGCAGTTTGAGTCTTGCACATTCACGTCCGCGCCGTGCTCCAGTAATAGCTGTGCGACATCTATGCCATCATCTCGGGAGAAATATGCGCCTCGTGACACCATGTGCAACGGCGTCTGTCCCTGGGAATCCTTCGCGTTGGCATTCGCACCACAGTCGAGCAGCACTTCGGCGTGTTCGACCTCCGCGTAATATGACGCTAAATGTAGCGGGGTCGTCTTGTGCATGTCTTGTTTGTTGACATCTGAGCCGTGCTCTAGTAACAACTGCGTGACGCCGACGCCGTCATGTCCAAGGTCACTACTACCTTTAACGACTAAGTGCAAAGGGGTCCGGCCCAGGTGATCCTCCGAGTTGACACTTGCTCCATGATCGAGCAGCACCCGTGCCATTTCGAACCAGCCATAAAAAGATGCCAAGTGCAACGGAGTTAGGTAGTTCTTGATTTGCACATTCACATCTAGTAGTGCATCAGTTAAACGCTGTGTAATTCGCTTTAGAGATAATGCTTACCTTCTATTTCTTGGTATAATGAACTCTCACGCAGATCATTTACAGCGTTGGGGTCAGCGCCGTAGTAGAACAATAGCGTTGCGATCTGGCTCGGGGATGGGCCAAGATCAGGCTGCAATGATGTCATAGGCATTTGGTCCTCGTCTTCAGCGCTAAATTTCTCGACACACTCGAGTGATTGTTGCGCAACAAGACCACGCTCCTGCGAGCGGTAGTGTCCCCGTGAAAGCTGTTGCACTGATAGTTCGCCTTTGTCGTTTTCCATAATGGTATCTGGTTTAAGCTCAATAACGATTTTCATAAACTCGTACATCCCCTTACCTATTCCTGGAAGTAACAAGGTCCTTTTGTCTTCGACTTTCCGGTTCACCGCCACGCCATGCTCCAGTAATAACCGCGCGTGATAAATGATATTACCTTCGTCGCAATCCCGGCTTTCTGAAAGTATGGACAATGGCGTCTGGCCTTCGTAGCCCTCCGCATTGGCATCGGCGCCGTGCTCAAGAAGGATCCCTGAAGCTTGAACCGATTCCGGCGTATGGCTAGATGTAACGGAGTATCGTTATGATTGTTTCGGCTATCAATATCTCCACCATGCTTCAATAATAATGGCACGAGATTGAGCAGATCGTCTTCGTCCTTTATTTCTTTTTCTGACAGTACGTGAAACGGGGTCGTGCCGTGAATATTCTCCACATTCGCATCTGCGCCGTGCTCAAGAAGGATCCCTGCGAACTTGAACCGATTTCGGCATATGGCTAGATGTAATGGAGTGTTATTGTTCTTAGTTCGACTGTTCACCTCTGCACCATGCTTCAACAATAATGGAACAAGATTGAGAGCATCGCCTTCATCCTTGATCTTCTTGTCTGACAGTATGTGCAACGGGGTGAGGCGATCGCTGATCTCCGCATTGGCATCTGCGCCACGCTCGAGAAGGATTCCCGCGAGCTTGAAACGATTTCGGCATATGGCTAGATGTAATGGAGTGTTGTTGTACTTGGCTCGACTGTTCACCTCTGCACCATGCTTCAACAATAATGGAACGAGATTAAGAGCATCGCCTTCATCCTTAACCTGGCTTTCTGACAGTAAGTGCAACGAGGTGAGGCGATCGCTGGTCTCCGCATTGGCATCTGCGCCACGCTCGAGAAGGATTCCGCGAGCTGGAACGATTTCGGCGTATGGCTAGATGTAATGGAGTGTTGTTGTTCTTAGTTCGACTGTTCACCTCTGCACCATGCTTCAACAATAATGGAACAAGATTGAGAGCATCGCCTTCATCCTTGATCTTCTTGCTGACAGTATGTGCAACGGGGTCGTGCGATCGCTGTCTCCGCATTGGCATCTGCGCCACGCTCGAGAAGGATTCCGCGAGCTTGAACGATTTCGGCATATGGCTAGATGTAATGGAGTGTTGTACTTGGCTCGACTGTCACCTCTGCACCATGCTTCAACAATAATGGAACGAGATTAAGAGCATCTCCTTCATCCTTAACCTGGCTTTCTGACAGTAAGTGCAACGGGGTCATGCGGTCGCTGGTCTCCGCATTGGCATCTGCGCCACGCTCGAGAAGGATTTCCGCCAGCTTGAACAGATTCCAGAGTATGGCCAGATGTAACGGAGTGTAGTCATTCTTTTTTCGACTGTCCACATCTGCGACATGCTTCAATAATAGCGGCACTAGAATGAGCAGATCGCCTTCGTCCTTGATTCTCTCACTGAAAGCATGTGCAACGGGGTGATGCGGTCGCCGACCTCCGCATTGGCATCTGCGCCACACTCGAGAAGGATCGCCGCGAGCTTGGGCCTATTTCGGCATATAGCTAGATGTAATGGAGTGTTGTTGTTCTTAGTTCGACTGTTCATCTCTGCACCATGCTTCAACAATAATGGCACGAGATTGTGAGCATCGCCGTCATCCTCGATCTTGCTGTATGATAGCATGTGCAACGGGGTCATGCGGTTGTCGGTCTCCGCATTTGCATCGGCGCCAAACTCGAGAAGGATGTTCGCGAGGTTGAAACGATTTTGGCATATGGCTAGATGTAATGGAGTGTTGTTGTTCTTATCTCGACTGTTCACCTCTGCACCATGCTTCAACAATAATGGAACGAGATTAAGAGCCTCTCCTTCATCCTTGACCTGGCTTTCTGAAAGTGCGTGAAGTGCCGTCTGCCCGTAGATATCCCCCGCATTGGCATCTGCGCAATGCTCGAGAAAGATCTCTGCGAACTTAAACTGATACCCGAGTATGGCCCAACGTAACGGAGGGATGTTATAGTCGTCCTTCGCGTTGGCATCTGCGCCATGGTCAAGGAGAATCTGCGCGAGCTTCAACCGATCTTGCAGCATTGCCAGAAGTAATGGAGTTCGGCCCCCGTGGTTTCGTCCGTTCACCTCTGCACCATGCTCTAATAGTAACCGCGCATGATTGTGACGATTAACCTCACAACCATCACCATCACTATCATCATCATCATCATAGTCATAATCGTAATTGGCACACGACAGTGTGTGTAACGGGGTGTCGTCAGACTGGTTCTGAGAATTGACGTCCGCGCCGTGCTCAAGAAGAATCCGAGAAACCTCGATATTGTTCATATGTGCAGCCGCATTTAGTGGACTCCAGTGTTCGTTATCTTGGGTATTCACATCCGAGCCATGTTTGAGTAGAAACTGCACCACGTTTATGAGGCCATCGTGGTAGTCCTGGTGTTCGCTGAGCAGAAATATTGCCGTGACTAATGGCGTGGATGTAACGTCCCGGGTCATAGTCGGTATCTGACCTAACCGATAACCAAGGGGGCGTGATCAAGGGGACACTTACTGTACTATACGGATGACTGATGGATGACTGACCGCTTACTGTACGATGACTGATGGATGACTGACCGCTGACTTACGATGACTGTACACCCGTGGACGATTACCCAGCATACTAGTAGTAGTGGCGATCTCGCTGATGAAGGCGGATCGCCGAATAGGTTATAAGGAAGCTATCGACTGTTGTAGTCGATAGCTTGGATTTCTTGTATCACTCTCGACTTGCTATCCAAAGCCGTTCTCTCTCATCCTTCGGGGTCGCGACTCGCTCACAAGCAATTAAGCAAGACTCCGCCTTCGAGCGTTGAGACGTCACTCTGCCTTCGCGCTAGAGTTAGGAACTCGCTAAGTCACCGCGTTCACCCCTTTAGTCGCCTAAGTCAGGCTCACGTGCTACCCGCACGTAACAGTGGAACCCATGGTTTTCAAAACACCAACGTCCGCACCATGATCAAGTAGGAGCTCAGCGATCTTGATGTGGTTTTTGACTAGTGCCGCAAGCAGCGGTATCCCGCATTCACCACAGGGAGCATTTACATAATGAGGATGTTTGATGGCGAGGTGCTCAACCAGATCATAGAACCCACAAAGCACAGAATAGTACAAAGGATGAAACGTCGGATAGCGGTTGTCATAAAAAAGATTTGGCAGGTCCATGTCATATATCCTGACCCATGCCACAAAATGAGGTTTGTCGGGATCAAAGAGTGTTTTTATCCCATCCCATACACGTAACGCAACATCCTCAAATTGTGCGTGATCGTCCCAGTGTCGAGCTGCGTATTCAACCAAAGGGAAATCTTTTGAGTTTTCCTTGTTGCTGTGATCGTCCAAATGGAGGAGCGAACCAAGACAGGCCTGTGTGAGGATGGTGTGTGCGGATCCAAGGCGAATGTGATATCGAGAGATGTCTCTGAGTGAGGGTGTGAGGCGTTCTGATAACAAAAACTCTTTGACAGAGAAATGTGAAAACTGGACAATCTGTTGGCCATTCCAGCCAACGATGATGGTGACAAGACTTGAGCACGTGGACAGTACAGCCTGTGTCTGGTCATCCAACCGCAAATCAGCACGGTATTTCGGAATCCCTCCCTGTGCCGCATCAAATTCGAATTCAAGTAATTCTGCAAGCTCTTTAACACGAAGCGGACGGACGGCCACAACGAGGCACTGTAGCATACGATGGGCATGTGCTTGGTTTGCCCGGGGGAGTTGACTGAGCACGCGCACATAAGTTTCGTCCAACGATTCAGGCAACTGGTCAAGGGTCTGCCGAATACTTGCTGGGAGACAGCGACGAAGCACCTCCAGCTGACAAAATACCCATCGGAACCTGTATCTTTAAAGTTAAGAGGACCAATCACTCAGCATGGGTGGATGCTCTTACATTCCGTCCGCTTTTTTAGACAACTCCTCGACAACAAGCTCCTTCTGATCGCCCCGCCATCTCCTCATATTCTCGTCCGAGTAAACGACACTTCTCACGTAG
>WITN01001920.1:0-11536 GCA_015025155.1 Lactarius quietus | reverse complement strand
CTGACTTCAAGACACCCTAGGCCTATTTGAACCACAGTCATGACCTTTGGTCTCTGCAATGCCCCTGCCACATTCCAGACATTTATGAACGATATCTTTGAAGACATGATAGATGAAGGACATTGTTGTAGTCTATCTGGATGACATCCTCATTTTTTCCGAAGATCCTGCCTTGTTGGACAAGTTAACCCATGAAGTCCTCTCACATCTCTTGAAGTACAACCTTACCTCAAGCCTGAGAAATGTGTATTTGCTCAACATCTATTGGATACCTTGGGATTGTTATCTCAAATGGACAAGTAAAGATGGACCCTGCTAAAGTCATGAGAATCACTGGTTGGCCTATGCCACGAACTGTCAAACATGTCCAAGCTTTCCTTGGTTTTTGTAACTTCTATCGACATTTCATCAAAGATTTTTCGACCATTGCCAGACCATTGTTTGACCTCACTAGGAAGGAGACTCCAATCCTTTGGGGCACATCACAAAATCCACGTTCCATGTCCTGATCCAAGCATTTATCATAGCCCCTGTCCTTGCTCTCCCTGACCATAGTAAACCATTCTGACTCATCACCAATGCCAGTGACTTCACCACAGGAGCAATCCTTGAACAACCTGATGCCCTAAACAGGTGGCACCCCATTGCATATCATTCCAAGTCACTGCAACCAGCAGAGCAGAATTACAAGATCCATGATAAAGAACTCCTTGCCATCATCTGGGCCTTGGAAATTTTCTGGCACTACCTCAAAGGATGCAAAGATAACCTTGAAATCTGGTCTGACCATGGCAATTTAGTTTATTTTGCCACCAAGCAGAAGCTCACATGCCATCAAGCATGTTGGGCTTTATTCCTGTCACAATTCAAGTTCACCATCATTCACAAGCTGGGCGTACAGAATAAGTCCAATGCACTGTCCAGGCGTCCAGATCTTAAAGAGGGGATAGCAACTGAAGATGGGTTGTGTGTCCTCCTGGACATCAAGTTTTTCACAATTTGTGCAGCCTGCCCAACAGCAGTCACAGTATTAGGAGATACAACCCTACGTTGAAGAATCAAGTCAAGCCAAGAATACAACAAGGATGTCATAGAAGCTATCATGAAGAACAGCCCAAGATCCATTGTTAAGGGCCTAGAAGAATGGAACTTAGAAGACGGAATCATCCTGTTCAGAGGAGAAGTCCATGTCCCAAAAGATGATGCACTTCAAAGAGATATTGTCAAGAGATATCACAACCATGTAGCCATGGGACATCCAGGAAGATGGAAACCCTATGAAATAGTATCAAGAGAGTACCACTGTTACCAAACCAAGTACCCACAGATGTATGAGGAGTTATCACCGTGGATTTCATCACAGACCTCCTTATTTCCCAAGGAAATGACTTCTTGTTTGTGGTGGTAGACTGCCTCAGTAAGGCCACCATTGTCACCCCTTGTAATAAAACCATCACGGCCAAAGAAACATCCAAGTTGTACATGAAGAACATCTGGAGACAAACCGGACTACACACCAGTTATCTCTGATAGATGGCCCCAATTCGCCTCTAAGGTCATGCAAGAAGTCTGGGAAAGATTGGGAGTCAAGTCCACCATGTCCACAGCCTTCCACCCTCAGACAGATGGTGAAACGGAAAGAGTCAATCAAGAGTTGGAGCAGTACCTCCACATCTTTTGTAACTTCCAGCAAGACAACTGGGTAGAACTAATACCCTTCATGGAGTTTGCACACAACACTTGCCAACACAGTGCCACAGGAAGATCCCCCTTTGAAGTCTGGTACAGATTCAAACCAGAGTTCATTCCCCCAGTAAACTTCACTACCAAGATTCCCACGGTAGAAGAACACCTTTGTACACTAGACCAAGTATGGTCCAAAGTTACTGCAGCACTAAAGGTAGCTGCATAAGTCATGATGAGATCCAGAGTACCTGTTGCTTCTCATGTGTTCAAACCAGGAGACCTAGTCTGGTTAGAAGGAACCAATGTTCACACCACACACCCAAAGGCCAAGTTATCCCCCAGACACCATGGACCATTCAAAGTACTATCTACAACGGGAGTTAATTGCAAACTCCAACTACCCAAGTCGTGGCAATCCACCCAGTCTTCCACAGTTCCCTGATATTACCATACAAAGAAACCCCTGCACACGGACCTAACTTCACCAGACCTCCTCCAGATATAGTCCAAGGAGAAGATGAATACTATGAAGTTGAAACAGCACTCCAGTCCAAAGTATCACCCAACAAGAAAGGGATCTTGTACCTCATCAAGTGGAAGGGCTACCCTAGTTCCAAAAACTCATGGCTTCCTGCATCACAAATGAAACATGCCTCAGCTCTAGTTCAACAGTTTCATGCCAAGAACCCTCTGCGCCTCGACCAAGTAACCTTAGGTGCTGATGTCGCAGCACAATCCTAAAGAGGGGATACTGTCACAAACCTATACCTCAGCCCATGACAAACCCATGAAACTCAAGAGTGTGCAAGGGAATGCACACACAAAACCTGGGAAGCAGAGTATTGGCCAAGTGGAACTAGCCAAGACGATGCACATGAAAGCATTGGACAATCCTCACTTTCCTATTCAAGAAAGGTCTGGTCCGGAACTGGGACTCACCAAGCGAAAGGTCAGATGACCTCACATGACTTGTTTGTTGATCAATAAACAAAGACTGTTGATCAAGTCACCTGATGAGCAGATCTTATCAGGGATTAATGCCATTGAATGATATACTTAGAAACCTTCCAGGACATTCCATGCTATCTTTAGAATCCTTCTAGAGTATTCCATGGGCACACCTGTGGATTGGAGTTGGGCCTCCCTAAAGTATGCACAGACCATGTATCCGGGTATATAAGCTGGAGCAATGTAACAGACTGTCCCTCAGACTGTCCACTTGCGACATCCCCACTTGTACATTCCTGTTCACTGTGCAGCTTCCCACTATTGGGTTGTTCCACATCCTTGTCTTGTTACTCATGGTCCATTGTTCCCTGTCCTTGTTTTACTCCCTCATTGGTTCAATGTCAACCAATCTGCTCCTTGTGATCCTTGATTTCTCTGTTGCATATAAACAGTGAGACGACACTCATCACATCTGGTTTTGTTCTGGCATTCCATTTTTATGAGGTGCAGTGCCCATCATCATCCTGACCAGTTCCACCTCATATACCATGTGTTGCTCTGTGGTGCCTAGATGAAATTTAAGTATGCAATCTGCATTACCTTCTCTTCTCAGGATGGCTGCAGCTCCAACTTTTCCATTATGTGCTGAGCCATCTGAATATACTTTGATGCTTTCTGATGCATTTGTATCTGATCTCTTTGAGGCATCTTTGTCCAGGGGGATGTCTATACGTACATGTGGTGAGCGAGCCTCTGTCCCTGGGTGAGTACGTACCACTGGTATCTCCTCTGTCTTGGAGGGGTCAATTCAGAAAACCATAGTTAGCTTGTGCAGGGGGAGCAGTGCCTCTTAATGTGCCCTTTGGCACTTCTTTTCACTAGTGCATGCAATGGGTGTGCTTTTGAGAGGGTGGCCATTCATGTGATCATGTTGTGGCATGCCTTGTCAATTCTTCCATCCATGGGGAGTCATGCAGTGTGGGCATCCAGGGTGTCAGCTGGGGAGGTTCTAAGGCCTCCTGTTATGGCCAATGCCCTCAGTCTCTGTATCAAAGTTAGCTTTTTGACCATGTTTACCAAACCTTTTCTTCCACCTCTCACTGTCTTCCCATGAAGTGGGGTACACCACACATCTATCCTGTATACAATGCAAGGGAGTGTCACACTTGTATACAGTCTCTTAGCACCCTTTGGGGATTAGGCCCCAGGTAGGTCTGGTGAGCCTTTTGATTTGGGTGGTCCATTGTGAGCCCTTTCTGCAAATGTGTGCTAGCTGTGGGGCCCAGTTCAGGCCTTGGTCTAATATTATGTCAGAAATTTTGGGAAGGCACTTTTAGGTAATTATAACAATATAATGTAATGTAAGTGCATGCTTAGTTTATAATGGTTATAAGAAAACTTCAATTTCTGATAAGGCGAATTTATAATTTGCTTGTCAGGTCTCCTGACTACATTAATAAGTAGTTATACATTATGGGTTTATTTACAAGGTTTTACCAAATTGATCACCAGATTATAGTATGATATCTTTATAATCAATTATAATTTATTATACTAGTCATACAAGACCACTTGAATTACTCTTTTATTATAAATATATTATATTATTTTTATATTTCCTATTTGCTCACTGACTTTCAGATCATTTTTACTTTATAATTCTACTTTACTGATGACTCCTGGACAGAGCTAGAAACAGTAAGAATAACACCATGGTGAAGCAGGAAGAGCTGTATTGACAATGGATTCAGAGAATGCATCATGACCACAGAAGGAGCATTGACAGAGGGGATTCTGAATCAATTTCCAGTCATGTCATTGGAAAAACTGTCATGGGCTATCTGTCTGAATCAATGGGAAGTTGGAAGTGATATTAGAAATAGTAAGAATGACAGCAGGGTGAAGCAGGACAAACTGTATTGACGATGTAGAATGAAGCATTGTGTTGTGACCACAGAATGAGCAGAAGGGAAATCGCCAGCCATGTCAGAAAGACTGGGCTATCTGTCAATGGGACGGAAGTGATATTAGAAGCAGTAAGAATGACAGCAGGGCAAAGCAGGATGAACCATATTGATGATGTAGAATGATGCATTGTGACCACAGAAGGAGCAGAGGATTGCCAGCCTGTCAGAATTAAAAGACTGGGCTATCTGCATTATATGCACATGAGTGCCTGTGACATCTCAATCAGTCTAAGAGAGATGAGAAGGGCAGACACACAAAGTAAGGGTGGTGTTCGTCAATCTTTTCAGACCCCTCTCAGTTGGTTGGACGGAAATGCAGGCAGACCTCTTGAACCTTAGCCAAACCTCTTGGTGTAAAAGGGGATCCTTCTCCAATTCTGTGGCAATAATCATGCATGCATGGCTGAGTAGCTCAGAGGCAGGCAGAGCTTTTGCAGGGTCTAATAGATCCATGAATTGTTCAGCATATGCTTCTGGACCCAAGCCTTGATCTGGCAGGTAAATCAAGTGCTTTGGTGACAAGAGCTGAAAGATTCAGATGATAGGGATGGGTGTCTAACAGTGCCATGAGTCAAGGGGGAGGGGTCAGCTTTTAGGGGGAAGAATATAATAATAGGTAGTGGACGTCTGTGGGAGAAGAGACAAGAACATGGAGAGAGAAAGAAAAGAATTTAGCTGACATCACAAGAATTTAAATGATTCAGAAGTTCAACCTTCACATGATTCAGAGCAATTCAAAATTCAAAATATTAATACACTGACATGTCAATTACAGTATTGGGCCCAGATTCAGAGATGTCATGGTCCAGGAGCAAAAGGACTGGGTATTAAATATAGTTGCAATCACATTGAGTCTGAGCCCATTGTATTCAAAAGAAAGCATACTACAATTGAGGGAGAACACATTGACACACATGATATCTATGTGCATCACTTTGTGACCTTGCTCCCTTTCTTACCTTTGGCCTTGGCCTTGTGAGTGTCCCAACATTTCTGCATGGCCTGCATTGCACTCTCTTCACAATGCAATACCAGGACCTGAGGTGTCATCAATGGTGTTGGAACATAATGAACTTGGTGGTGGGCCCAATGTTGATGGCATAGGAGAGGAAGATGTACATGCAACTTTGGCTTGATGAAGGCATCTGACTAGGTCTGCAACATCATTAATGCCTGGATCAACAGAAAGCTGCAAGGCCAAAGATGGCCCAGTCTTTGCTTTCCCAAAGATGTGCTCATTGTACCAAGACAAGAGAGATGAGATGAAATTGGGAGGAGAATGGAAGATGGTTTTCTTATATGCAAGGAAGTGATCTCCCCATGTAATGTTGCTGGTACCTGTGGTGTTGCATGAAAACATCTGTTCTGTGGAGTACACATACACAAACTTCCCAGGGGATTAAGTTAGTGAACAATCGCAGGAGTGAACCAACACCTACAATGGTAGCTGCCATTGCAATCATCCCTGAGGTCATCTTTTCCACATTTCAGAGCTTACCCTTCATTGAGCATTATCCAGCACCATCACCATCAATTGCAGAGGGCCCAAATAAGATAACTCTAAGGAACTAATCAAGAACATGTTAGTGGTATGAACATACAAGAAAATCCAAATGTACCTTTACAAGTGGCATGCACCAGAATGGGCACACAAATTCCATGTCATCATCTGGGAACAAAACGTGGTCAAGTTCGATAAGGCACACCAGGGATTCTTGGATCCTCAAGGAGCACTTGCAGCTCTGGGACACTCATGCGGTTGAATGTCTTTGAGAAGAAAGTGGGGTTAAAGCCAAGTAACTGGCCAGCCATTGTACATGCTATGTGCACTGAATTTGATCATTCCTGGTTCAGCTGCTTCAAGAACTATGCATCAATCAGCCTAAGGTTCAAGAGCATCAGTATTAAAGGTACACTTATGACTTACAGTTGACTTGAAGTTCAGCCTTTGATTGCTGTCTGCAAGTGCCTCCCAGAGATGTGGCAGGAGATCAAGGTACAGCTCTGTGATTATTCCACAAGTTTGGGTAGAGGCATTATTGTGAAATGATCCATTAAGGGGATTGATGTCTTGAGGAACATAATGTCAAGCATGTGGCTGTCAACCCAGAGTTCACAGACTACAGAAAACCTACTCCCTGCATGTGAAATCTCTTTGGCCTCTCCTGTTAATGAGCCCTTGTGGCAGCAGCAGTTGTAGACTTGTGAGAGACTGCCAATTCCACATGTTTGATCTTGAGGTCTTTGTACTTGGTGGAAAGTGCTTGATGGTTGAGTTAGGTGACCTTGAGCTGCTGGAAGTGATATGCCAAGTCAAATTAGCACAATGAATGGATTCATGTAACATGTGAATTGCATGTGAGCCTGACTTAGGCAACATAAGGTGAATGCAGTGCCTTAGTAAATTCTAGACTCAGGTGCAGAGGCTGAGTAATGTCTCAACACACGAAGGTGGAGTTTCGTGATCCCGTATGGATCTTCCCTCAATGCTCGAAGGTGGAGTTTGGAGCAATTTGGCACAAAGACTGAATAGTGTGTTGGAGTAATGCAGATGAGGGCTGTCTTGCCCAAAATGTGACACAAAGGAAAGGAGCCTTGGATACAACAAAGCTGAGAGAGTAACAAGAAGTCCAAGCTGCAGAATACAACCCATTCTGCAGCTCCTTAAGTACCAAACTACTACACAACTGCTTTTGCTCATGTAATTGTACATGCTGACACATCATGACTAAAATCTACTAAAGACTGTCCTATGAATTCGTAAGTGATGACTCATGATTGTTAATCGATGAGTCATGTGGCTGATGAGTGACTCATCATCATCAGTCTTGTAGTAATTGTACATTAGTAGCACCAAGCATGGGATCTCATGACCAGTCTGAAACTGTACCATAACAATTCAGATATAAGACTATAATAATGCTCACATTGTGCAACTTCTCATTGGCAGCAGTGAGGTCAGAATCAGTCACAGAGGAAATTATAGGTGAGGGTGTCATGTCAAGTTTGTCAACATCCATTGACAACTCCAGGCTGTCATGGCCATCAGCACTTGAAAAGGATTTGTCATCTGACACCATGTGAAAAATGTCTGCAAGTGAGGAGGATGGGGATGTACTTCTCCCTACCTTATAACCATTATAATAGACTTTGAGTTGCTGAGTAAAAACCTTCAAGTCAAGCAGGACCCTTAGTGTCCATGTAAAAAAACCATCTGGTGTCTGAAATTGAAGGGGGCACACACAAGGTACCCTAATAGGACTGTCCATTGACATGCATGGAACAAAACAAAAGTAATATAATAAAACTCACCAGCGATCGACTGTGTGATAGCTTGACAGGGAGAATGCCCAGATTGGAATCAAGTCATTGGTTTGCACATGCTGTCAGCTGGCTGAACTTGTCAGGTACCAAACCTTGTTGGGATTCAAATTGAAGATCTGGTGTGCTTGCAAAGATGATCAGCTTCATCTAGAAAGGTCACTCACTTTATGCATTCAATAAAATTATACGCAGTGCAAGGCAGGTTCATGGAAGTAAGAGTAATAAGATGGGTTTACCATAATAGGGATGATCAACGAGACTTGCCTTTTTCAAGTCCTTGTTGATCAGATTTGCATGCATAATATTATTCTCAACTCCATTAACAACTTTTTCTGTACGCCACCCACCCTTTCTACTCTTCCGCATATTCTCCTGCTGCAATTATGCCCAAAGTTGGATCTTCCTTGAAATCCCCAAGAAAAAAACGTCAAGAAGTGCCCAATATGTTGCAATCCATATTGCATCCAGAATCTTCCGACTCACCAAAAGAAGTGTGAGAGAGAAAATAGAATGCTTAGGGGACATAAAGTACGCGAAGACTCGCGAGAGTAAACTTCGCACACTAGAGGCCATCAATCCCAGGGATGGTGTGTAGTTGACTACTAAAACACATTCGACATAATGACCGTTGTGCTTTCTGAATCAGCCGCCATTCCAAATGAACCCCTTTCAGCTGCCAGCTTAGACGTGTCACTTTCATTTCCATATAATTCAGACTTCGTCGAGCCAATGGACCTTGGTGTGGGATTTGAGACATCAGGTACAGTTGTAATAAACCATCATCTTCCTAGTAGCTGAACATCCACTCAGCGCATGCACCAGCACTCCCTTCTGTTGCACAAACTGCAGGACCTTCTGAATCTGGTGGCCCAAGGCTCGGATTTACAGTCAATTACCATCCAAATAGTGGAGCATCTGACTTCTGGACAAGTGCGGACCAAACCAACGTTTCAAACCTTCTAATTTGGAGCCGTGGCTCCCGTTCTTTAAATCACGTCAAGACTTCGTACTCGCAGAGCTTATCATGGAGGTCGAGATGAACCAGGGTCAAATCAAGTGTCTCCTCAAACTTTTCGAAGAATGTCTCAAGGACAAGAGGCCAATTACACTGTCAAGTCACTTGGACATTGGGGAGCGTGGGAGCGCGCATCGCTCAACTGACCCCTGTAAGCCTAGGAATGTATTGAAGTTTGAAGTTTTACAAAACTATCTCAGTCCCATGGCAGTGTAGACCATGAATTCACGGTACCTCATCGTCCACTATGGAACTGGGCAAATGATCTTATTTTGGATGCGCTGGCCCCACATTTCGAATGGGATGCACAGAAGGTTTTCAAGCACGATGGGGAGAATACCACTCGTGTGTATGATGAGCCTTGGACGGCAAACGTGTTTTGGGACATTCAAGTACGCACATTTTTCTCATGTTTGTCATTTGTAAACTGTATTACATCTTTTTGTTGTGAAACAATCAATGTAGTCCCAAATCCCCGTGGGTGCCCGTCTGCTATGTTTCATACTCTACAGACAAGGCAAAGCTGTCTAGCTTTGGTACAGCAAAATCTTACCCCGTGATTCACATGCTGAATCTACCGCTGAAATCCGGAATAGTAATGGTGTTGGTGGTGGGCGCGTTGTGATGGCTGCCGATTGTAAGTTCACTATTAGATATAAGTGTATGATGCTCTACTCTACTCGGTCTAGATCCAGGAACCTCCAGCACACACTGGGAAGCCGACATTCATCAACTTCAAACACGAGGTCTGGCATGTGCATTTCACTGCGTGATCAAATCCCTCATCGAGCCGTCTAAGACGGGCTGTTGGCTGAATGGCAATGGCAAACCAAACTTATATTACCCTGCAATCACCATGTATCCGCCGACTATGAAGAACAGTAAGAGCATTATTATTCTCAATCACCGCAGTTGACCCAATGTAATACTATCAGATGTATCATGGCCCTCAACCGAGGCACTGGTGGAAAATGGCCGTGTTTGTTGTTTGTTTCACTAAGGAAAGCTCTCTGACTTTTCAAAGCGTTGGGGAAGAGGACGGTCCTAGATACACAGCAAAAACTTCTCCATGCGAGGCCTCAATAAGGGCACTTCCAATGCATACCTCTCAGAATTTGGGATCCGTGATGTCGACGTGAGTCAAATTCGTCGGCTATAACATTAATAGTGATTCCAGAACGTGTTCTGGCTTGTCAATAATTGGACCCATATCGCGCGCTATCATTTGACAGGCTTCATTCGAACAATAGCGGCTTATTCGGATACCATTGTGGAGAAATTTCAAGGCTTTGGTTAAAAATTGGGCGCGACGCTGCAGCGAAGGTTGACCAACAGTACATTGCTTCCAATCTTATCCGAGTGAATCTAGTCAGCTAACTGTACTGTTCACTCAGGTTTGGTCTCATTCCCTTGTTGGCCCTTAATCACTTTTCTTAAGTGATGAAGATGACTTTCACAGACGGTGCAAAGTACGAGGATATATCTAAGGTGGGTCAAATATATTACATGGCTTATGAATCATGCGTCAACTAAATGAACACCTCAGGTCGTGGTCTTCGTTGCACAAAATATCATTCCGCAGGACAATCAAGAGGGACGGCAATTGTTGCTCTGCTTAAGAAGCTTTTCCTTCCTGGATTTACTTTTGTCCTTCAAAGTCCATACAGAGCAGACAATTTTGGCTGGCCAGAAAGAAATAAAGCAGTTTGGGAGCTATATATGGGTACTTTCTTTCATTTATTTCCCGACGCTCTGAGGTTTATCTGCATTTAGGAGTATGCCGGCCTGACTTTGACATCATTGGATTCAGATGTTTTGTCAGATGCGGATGATTCAGATCCAGACAAAGATAAGGATAAGGACAAAAATTGGAACTTCCCCAAGTTGCATGCATTGCTTCACAGCTTTGACGATGTCCTAGCGAAAGGTGCCTCGCGCAATTACAACACCAAGCCAAATGAAAAATGCACGGCCCCATGAAGAAATATTATCTTAATCGTATGAATTTCAAGAACGTTGCACCTCAGGTTTGTGTGTGATATCATGCTTTATCCTGGCCTCACTCTAACATTCCCGAATTTAGATCTTAAAATTCGAACACACTACATTCATCGCGGCACTGATTCGAGCCCAAATAGATCAAGTTGATGCATTTATGCAGAAGCAGAAGACAAGGACACACAGACAATGACAACAACATGACAATGACATGAGACTGTGACGTTTTGGGGGCAGGGGGGCCTATCATTTCCTCGCGAGAACCCCAATGGGCCCCTCACGCAAGGCAAGAACAATGACATTTGATGCTGGGTCTATTGTCTTGGGGTCACTCCAGCCTCCTGTCACGTTAAACTCTCTTGAGGATCAAAACTCGATTTTCAGGAACTTCCGTACAAAACTTGTGGCCTGGTTAACTAAGATGTTTCCTATTTACCAATGCTTTCGTGCAAGGCTGTACACATGTTCAATTTGAAGCTAGTGACCAGGTGAGTTTCGTACCTGATCTGGTATCTAATAACCTCACATCTGTTTCAGATAATGGAATACAGGTTCATGAAAGTATGCTATGAATCGAAGGTCGACTGGCAACAATACC
>WITN01000192.1:0-126720 GCA_015025155.1 Lactarius quietus | reverse complement strand
AGAGGCAACGATCTGAAGAGGGGGGTAATTCACTTTTATCACGACACCCATCATCCGGTCACCCTCCCTTTCAAACAATAGCCATGGACTTCATCACAAAGTTACCACAAGTGGGGAAATTTGACACTATCTTGACCATCACAGATCATGACTGTAGCAAGGCAGCCATTTTCATCCCTTGTCAAGAAACTATCACGGCTGAAGGAGTTGCTGGTCTTTACCTGCGCTACGTGTACCCAAGATTTGGGATTCCAAAGAAGATAATCTCAGACAGAGACATGAGATTCACATCAAAGTTCGCCAAAGGACTATGCAAAGCCCTTCGCATCCACCAGAACATATCAACGGCTTATCACCCTAGAACTGATGGCCAATCGGAGAGGACAAACCAATGGCTGGAACAATACCTCCGATTCTGGTGCGATGAGCAACAGGACGACTGGCATCAATGACTCCCTATGGCAGAATTTGCGCATAACCAGTGGCCAAGCGCGACGATGAAGAAGACACCCTTTGATTTGATCATGGGGTACACGCCGAAAGTGGAATGGCCAACAAACAACAGCGATGTACCGTCTGTCAAAGCCAGAATAGAAGATCTGGACAAATTACAAGAAGAAACGTTCCAGCAGATCCACAAAGCGGCAAGAGTAATGAAGATGAGGAACAAGGGCAACACAAGGTTCAAGCCCTACAAGGAAGGCGATCAAGTATGGATCGAGGGACAAATCTAAAAACCCTGTACCCAACCGCAAAACTAGCACCAAAGCGGTATGGACCCTTCAAGATCATGAAACAACTATCAGAAGCAGTTTACTGAGTGGAGATACCTCAGCAGTGGAAGATCCACAACGTGTTTCATGCCAACCTCATCACACCATATAGGGAAACGGAACTCCATGGGCCAAACTTTACCTGACCAGCCCCTGATCTTATAGATGGAGAACCAGAGTACAAGGTCGAGAAGATTCTAGATGCCAGACCAAGAGGAAGAGGGCGCAAGATGCATTACCTAATCAAGTGGAAAGGGTATCCCACAAGTGACAACTCATGGGAAAAGGAAGAAGACATCCACACAGAAGAAGAGATAGCAGAGTTTCACAGGCGCAAGGATGAAGCGAAGAAAAGGACCCCTCATCCAAACAAAACCAAACTCAAAAGAACATAAAAAGAAGGGATGAGTCGAGGAGAGGACCCATCATCCCTTCCCACTATTCCAGGTTCACTCTTCAAACAACATCTTCACTACATTCACAATTTCAGTTTACCCTTCAGATCACCATCCGTATCTTACACACTAGCTTTCCCCCTTCACTACTCTTTAATATCACCGTCTCGAGCCTCTACTCCATCCCTCACCTACTGTTACGTGTGTGTTACATGTGAGCCTGACTTAGGCAACGTAAGGTGAACACGATGACTTAGCAATCTGCTGACTCTAGCACAATGGCAGAGTATCGTCTCAACGCACGAAGGCGGAGTCTTGCTTTAGATGACACGGCCCGAAAGGACGAAGGGAGAGAAAGAGAGAGAGAGAGAGAGCTCTTCTGGATTCGATGTGAGAAGTGTACAAGAAATCCAAGCTATCGACCACAACAGTCGATAGCTTCCTTATATAGTACCGTACTGCAATCCGCCTTCGTCAGCGAGACCGCCACTACTACTACTACTACTACTCCTCTGCTGTGTAATCGTACACGTTTGATCAGTAATCGTATCACAAACTCATCAGTCATCGTACAGTAACGATCAGTCATCCACGACCCATCATCAGTCATTGTACAGTAATAGTCCATTATGCCATGTCCCCTGAGTTATCGGCTTAGGTCAGATACTCACTATGACCTGGGACGTTACATCACCCCCTTCACAAGGGTGAGCGCCCACGCTTGACCACCCAATTCGTCACCGCTGTAAGTCCGACATCTGTCTCGTGTTCATCACGTACCCTCTGCAAGGCGTGAGCCCACCCGAGTCTTTGCGCCGAGTGTCTAGCCCGATCGACGTGCACAAACACGTCGTCTTCGAGCCTCTTGATGGCAGCCTCCAATTCCTCGATGACCTCCTGGGATGCGCGGTAGCGTCTCACCTCGGCCTGTAGGGATATGTCCCCTAGCCTGGCGAGAGCTTCGTCTACCTGGCGCTTTCCCCGGAAGTCAGCTCGGAAGTACTTGAGTTTGTCGCGATTGTACTCAGCTGCGGGCCCCATATCCCAGAATGGCTCTGCGTGATGTCCCCTCTATAGATGGGCTCGTACCTCCCCATAGTCCCAAAGACCTCTGGGTTGTCGAGCATACGGACTCGAACGTACCGTGCCGGCACCCGCCGTCCTTCGTGTTCGATGACCATCGGCACCCAATTCATCCCGTTGTTGAGGGTGAATCCCGTGGGGGTAGGCGATACGGTACGGATAGGGCGCCTCATCGCATTCGTTCGGCGCGTAGTAGTTGGAGACGGGATTGGTGTGTGACTGTAGGGTAGTATTCCGCGAGCGGCGTACCCTGCTTCCGCCATCGGTCTGAAGATGACAGCAACCGGCGGTGGTCCTCCTTCGTCATCACCGGCTTCATCGGCAGACTCATCGTCGATCCTTGTGATTGGTGGTGGTATGATCCGGGGCGCGCAGTGACAGTAATTTGGGGGATTGTCGCAGCGGGTGCAGACAACCCTGGCTTCGTAGTAGGAGTTGTCTTCATCGGATGAGTCGTGTGTCCAGCTCTGGTCTCGTGATAGGTATTGTCGTCGTCGGATGACTCGTCGCTGTCGTAACGATCGACAGTGGTAGTGGATGTGGCAGCGGTGGAGGGCTGGAGGATACTTGCCTCATCAGCAATTGTATCCTCGTCCGTCTCTCCCTCGCCGTCCTCTTCACTACCTGGTCCAGTTGCCACGACTGCATCACCTCCCTCATCATCGCGGTTCTCTCCCTCATCGTCCTCCACTTGGCCACTTGTGGGTGTTGGGAGTCGCCGGCGAGCCTCAGCCAGGTCTCGGGCGGCTTGATCATTGATGGCTGTTGTTCGGACGTGTTCAATGGCAGAGCAGAATGGGTCGTCGACGTTGTTTGTGTGGTCGTAGGTGATGAGGGTGTTGACGGAAGGGATCTCGTCAATGTTGATAACAGTGAGAGGGACATGGGACATGTTATGAGAAGAATGGGGGAATGGAAGTATAGCTGGTCCTGTCGAGGCTACTTTTATGTGAGTCTCGGCAGCTGGGTTAGATTTTTGGAACTTCCTTATCTCTTCGTCCGCATGTACATCGTCCCATGGGACCCACTGGTTGTCCGAGTCGGCGTAGCCTTTCCACTTGATTAGGTATTGCAGCTTACGCCCGCGTCCATGCCTTCTCGAGTCTAGTACTTTCTCGACCTCGTATTCTTCCACGTCTCCTACTAGTTCTGGTGGTGGGCGTTGATAGTTTATGCCGTGAGTCAGCGTTTCTTTGTAGGGGGTAAGGAGATCTGTGTGGAAAACATCATGGATGCTCCACTGCGTGGGAAGCTCAAGTCGATAGTTTACAGGAGACATCACCTGGACAACCCGAAATGGTCCGTGTCTTCTGGGCGCAAGCTTTGTGGTTGGTTGGTTGGTTCGAAGATGACGCCCCTCAAGCCAGACCTTGTCCCCTATTTGATATTTTGGGGTATCACGGTGTTTGACCCATGACTGTTGTGCCCTTCGCATGTGATCTTGCGCCTGACTCCTTATCTCCTTCAATTGTTCTAGTCGCTTCTCGACCCGTGGTATCGGCGACTTCTTATCTGTCCAGTTAGTAAGGGGGTGATAACCCATTAGCAATCTGAACGGTGTTCACGTGTGGACTGTTAGTCCAATTGTTGTGCGCGAACTCTGCGAGCGCTAAATAGTCAGCCCAATTGTTTTGTGCTCATTGGCCCATAGTCTGAGGTACTGTTCCAACCATTGGTTGGTTCGTTCTGATTGTCCATCTGTTGTGGGTGATAGGCCGTTGAAATGTTTTGTTGTATCCCCAGGATTCGACACAGTTCTTTTGTGAACTTTGACGCGAACCGGGGATCTCTGTCGCTAATGATTTTGACGGTAGCCCAAACCGTGCCACAACGTGCTTTGCGTAGAGTGTCGCGGTTTCCTCGCCTGATATTTCCTCTTTGCATGGTATGAATATGGACGCTTTTGAACAGTCATGGTCAGTGACTGTGAGCACTGAATCGTATCCCCGTGATACCGGGAGTTTAGTGATGAAGTCTAGTGCCACCACCTCAAATGGCATCGCTTCTGGTTTCGGGAATATAGGTTGTAATGGTGCTTTTGTTCTTTGCGTGTTGACCTTGCACCGCTGACACTCAGCACATCCTCGGACGTACTCGGTGACGTCTCGTTTCATCGTGGGCCACCAGTAGTGGCGCTCCACTAGTTGTGTTGTTCGTTTATTCCTGGATGACCGTGAACGGGGGGATCGTGATGCGCTGAAATTACTTCTCTGATTTCCTCCATTGTTCCCGTTATAACGAGCCTCTGTCCTTGATACCACCAAAGCCCCTCTGCTTTTGTTAGTTTATGGGGATCGACCCACTTGCGTATTCTTTGTTCATCTTGTTGCGTGCTTGTCGTTCATACAAATACTTTGTTTGGTAGTACGACAACGTTTTCGTTATCTTTCTCCCCTTGATCATAATCAGGCCTTCGCAATAAAGCGTCGGCCCTTCCATTGGCTGTCCCCTTGACATGGTGTATCTCGAAGTTGTATTCCGCTAGTTCTAGTACTTCTCTGGTGATTCGGCGACTGATCTTCTGGGGATCTCGCCAGTATCGGAGGTTGAGATGATCTGAAAATATGCGTACTTTGTGTGGAGATCCTGCCAACAGATGCCTCCAGTTCCTTAATGCTTTTACGATGGCCAATAGTTCGAGGTTGTAGATGTCGTAGTTCCGCTCTGCTGCGTTGAGCGTAGCCGAGTAGTATCCTACAGGATGTCGTTTTCCGTCTGCCTTCTTTTGGAGAAGTACCGCTCCGACTGCAAATCCTGAAGCATCTACTTCCAGGTCAAATTGTTGGGTCTGGTCGGCGTGTGCGAGGATGGGCTCTGTTGTTACTCGTTGTTTGAGCGTTTCAAACGCTTTCTGATGTTTTGTGCTCCATTGCCATGGTTCATCTTTGCGTGTTAGTTCGTTTAGCGGTTTGGCAATGGTGGCGAAGCCTCTGATGAACTGCCGGTAAAAGTTACAAAAACCGAGAAATGATCGTACGTCTTTTACTGATGTTGGCGACTGCCAGTCGCGAACGCCCGAAATTTTGACGGGGTCCATGCGTGTTACCCCTCTTCAAGGATTACCCCCAGGTAATCAATACTGGAAGCGTTAAAGACACATTTCTCGGGTTTGAAGAAGAGATCATGTTGTTGTGCCACTGCGAGTACGTCGCAGACTGCTTCCTGGTGTCTTTTGGTTGCTAGTGGTTGTCGTTTGGTTGCTATGGCGATGTCGTCCATATAAACCCTGATTTTCGTCCCGAGTGCGTCATGTTTCGCTATCGTAGGTTGGTAGATGTTATTCATGAAGCTTTGAAATGTAGCCGGCGAGTTGCACAGGCCAAAGTACATGACTGTTGGTTCGAAGAGTCCGCGGCGTGTTTTAAACACGGCTTTGTGTTCATCCCCTTCCTTGATGCGAATGTTGTTATAGCCTTGTCGGACATCTAGTTTGCTGAATATTTGTGCTCCCCCGAGATCCCTGATCAGGTCGTCAATAAGGGGAAGCGGGTACTGGTTTCGTATTGTCCATTCGTTAATTTTTCGGTAATCCTGTACTGGTCATAGCTTGCCGTCCTTCTTTTTAATGAAGAAAAATGATGACGCGTACGGGGACTTTGAGGGACGAATGTATCCCTTTTCCACTTGTTCGTCGATGAATTCGTCCAGTGCCGCGTCTTCTACCCTTGTCATCGGATATACTTTGCAGTCGATTACATCAGGGACCCCTTTCTTGAACTCAATTGCGTGGTCGCAACTTCGTTTTGGTGGGAACCTTTTTGCCTCTTCTTCACTGAATACCGTCGTGAATTTTTGGTATTCCTTTGGTATATGGACTTCTTTGGTGTATTGTTTGGCTTCGATCGCAAGTTCGACCGCTGATCGTCGTCCATATACTTGTTCCTCTATTTTGTCACGATTTGTTCCTTTGTGTCTGTGGTGAACATCCGCGACACTCTTTCATCGTTTTCTTCCTCGTTAAGCAACCTTGCGAGTACTGCTTTTTTGTCGTTTGGATTGATTGATCGTAGTACTATGGGAAGCTGTTTTTCGTCAATGGTGGCATGCCGCCAGCTGAACCTTGGTTCGTAGGTCGCGAGCCATGGATATCCCAATAGTATGTCTTCTTTTCCTATGTCTGTGATGAGGAAACGCATTTCTCTTTGAGTTCCTCCTGTTTCCACGTTAAGCGTGAGATAGTGTGTGATCTGTCCCGCTTTATTAGTGGTATCGTCGATGTTGTAAATGTTTTTGGGCTTATCTAATGCCCGTTGTCCTAGACCCATCCGTTTTACGAATTGTGGATGAATAAAATTGTCAGTGGCTCCGGAGTCCACTAATGCTTTGATGTCGGCCATGTTGTAACTTGCGCGAATAGACACTGGTACTCTCATAGATCGGTAGCGCATAATGTACACAGAGTTACAACGTATTGCCCTCACCCAGGCCACCGGGTTCAGGCGTTTCCAAAATCCTGTCCCATTAATTGTTGTAGGACCAGGTCTTTAACCTCCTCGTCGTCCCCTGCCACTCCGCGTAGCCATTCCGCTGCCTTTTCTTCTTTAGTTTGCGCGGCTTCAGTGGTGCGTACTTGTGTGTCGCGGCGTCTCCTAGGTTGCCTGCAGTCGCGACTGATGTGACCCATTTTTTGGCAGTTGTAACACTGCGTTTGGCTGTGGTCTCGTTTGAATTGTCTCTGGATGAATCCTCCTCGTGGTGGGAACGGTGGTTGTGGCGGTTTAGTGTTCCTGGGGTGGTTTGCCATGATCTCTTCGGCTCCTGCTAGTCGTCCTCGGACTCGGTCTGCAGATGTGTCCATTCGGTCGTCATTTTGGAGTGGTGCGAGCAACTTAGCTAGTGCTCCTCCTGTAGTACGCCCTGGCTTGAAGGCGTCGAGGTTTCCTCTGACTGTTTGCATGTGAATCCATTTTTGCTGCCTTTTTAGGGCGGATTCCCTCCATTCCTCGTAGTTTCGGGGATCGTCGTGTTGATACATTGTCTCGTACAACGCTCTTGGTAGTCCTCTGGTGAAGTACTTGAGCGTCTGCTCGGCGTTAATATTGTACCCCACGTGTCGAACGAGTTGTTCGAATAGGGCGATGTAGTCGTCGATTCTTCCATCCTTCATGTGTATTCCAGCATCTAGTTGTGCCTGTGCTCGTTCTTTGCTGAGAACGTTGCTGAATTGCCTTTGAAGGCGTTGAGCAAGTTTTCCCATAGCCTGTTGTCGAATTGGTTGGTCCCCATGGCTACTTCGTTTACGAGCCATCGACTCGCGGACATGACCCATTGGTTAACCACATTCCCCTGAATGTAGGTGAGGAATAACATAGCTTTCTGATACTTATTCAGCATGGCTGAATGGTTTGCGTTGACTCCTGCGTAGACCTCCCATTGAAGGATAAAGGCCTCGGCTTGTGATCTTTGTCCCGTGAATGTGGGTGGTGGGTTACCGATGAATTTATCGTTTCCCCCTTGGTGTGCGTTATGGGCTACTGCGGGTCCTGCTAGAGGTGGTCCTCCTCCTGGCGGTCCTCCTCCTGCCTGTGGTCGCAACGGTGGAAATGGCCTGTTTTCAGGTGACGGTACTCTGTTGCGGTTGAGCCTGAATTCGTAAAACATATTGGTTCCTTCGGGAATGCTTGGTGCATCAGGGATGTCTGGTCCCATGGCTCGGTTGACGGCTTCCATGTCTTCTGGTTGTAGTTGTTGGACATGACCTGTCTGTTCATTGATGACAAGCCGAGGTGGCGATACTTCTGTTTGAGTAGCCATGTAGCTAAATGGTATTCCTCTGATTGGTTCGGGAATATGTAACTCAGCTGTTCGCGCAGCTAGTGCGTCTACCTCCGGTGATTGTACTGCGATTTCTTCGGGTTCTATACTTCGTGGGGTTGGCGATCGTTCGCTGGTATGGCTTGATGTTGCCGGTGTTCCTGTTCGTAGTTGGAATTCGGCCCTTGGTGGTTCCGAATCGAGGTGATCTTCCTCTTGACCGTCTATAGGTCCTTGCTGATCAATTGGTCGTGCGTCGACCAATGGCACGTTTATGTGTAGGTCGTCTGCTGCTGGTCGTGTTGCTTCAAAGTAGTTGTTGGTGTTGCTCCACCTGAGTTCTACCCAGCAACAGCGTTCTCTGTTGAATACTACGGGATGATACCTTTGTGCGGTAGCTGCTTCTGCATAGTATCCTGTGTTGTTCTCGTCGGATCTTCTGGTGTCTGGTACGTGTCGCCACCTCACTCGTCCTATAAGGTAGCGAGTAGGTGCGTTTCGTTCTCTTGAGTCAATACGATAGGGCTCGAAGTCCCATCCGTCTTTCGTGTTGATGGTTGCCACGGCGTTCAATGATCTTCAGTAGAGCTTGGATTTAATGTTACGTGTGTGTTACACGTGAGCCTGACTTAGGCAACGTAAGGTGAACACGATGACTTAGCAATCTGCTGACTCTAGCACAATGGCAGAGTATCGTCTCAACGCACGAAGGCGGAGTCTTGCTTTAGATGACACGGCCCGAAAGGACGAAGGGAGAGAAAGAGAGAGAGAGAGAGAGCTCTTCTGGATTCGATGTGAGAAGTGTACAAGAAATCCAAGCTATCGACCACAACAGTCGATAGCTTCCTTATATAGTACCGTACTGCAATCCGCCTTCGTCAGCGAGACCACCACTACTACTACTACTACTCCTCTGCTGTGTAATCGTACACGTTTGATCAGTAATCATATCACAAACTCATCAGTCATCGTACAGTAACGATCAGTCATCCACGACCCATCATCAGTCATCGTACAGTAATAGTCCGTTATGCCATGTCCCCTGAGTTATCGGCTTAGGTCAGATACTCACTATGACCTGGGACGTTACACCTACCCCAGTTACAATCCTCACTACCCCTGTCACCCGTCACCAGCCCTTCACCCAATGTCGACCCCCATGTTCACCACTATCCCTGGCACTACTACTACCACCACCATCACCATCCTGGAGCGTAGCTCGGACCCCTGTACCACTCCCAAACCAACCACACCTTCTACATGGTCATTTGTAGAAGCCCCAACTTCCGAGACCCTGTCTGAGCCCAGTAACAGGGACCAGAGGGTGAGGATTTGTGAGGAGTGGTTAGACTGCCTCAATGCCCAGTGGAGCATCGACCAGGATCCCTTCATCAGTAATGCCGTGGTCCAAAATGCTCGGGCAGTCAAGTGATGTTTCTGCTGCAAGACGACCAACCACATGGTGCAGCAATGCCCCACCAAACGTCAGTGCAACACGTGTGGCAAGAGACACACCACCAAGGATTGCAAGGCCATTCAACGCTCCCTCAAGGAGGAGGAGGCGTTAGCAGACTGGGTTAGGAAGCCCATGAAAGAAGTCTGTTGGGCTTGTGTCGACCAGCAACAAGAGGATTGGGGTAACGATTTCTTTGACGTGCCAACAGACAGGCATCATTGTGGACTACGATGATTGCTCCCACAGCTACTTTTGGGCCTAGTCACAGTTGGGGCAGCTGTGAACCTGAAAGGGGGCTGTGTTATGACACCAGCTTATTTTTCGCTTTTTCAGATCATGTGACTGTTTTATTGACAATTACTTTCACATTACTTTACAGTTCGATCATGTGATACTTGATCACATGATTCAGTACTATACGTAACTCATATGGGAGGCCAGTCTAGACCTTGCCCATTTACTTATTGTTCTGCTGCCATGACTCATTCTATTGTTCTCTATTCTTAGACCTGCTGTGCACACTATTGTGACTCAGTGCACAGCAGCCCTTTGCCCTGTTACCTACTGTTTGCGTTACCTTAATGTTCCTGTGACGCCTATTGTTCTCGTGACACCATTGTTCTCTAGATACTATAAAGTCTGGCTCCTTAGTACCCTGTAGCTTCAGACTTGACTTCTCTTGTATCTTACAGCACTAGTCTCTGTCTATCAAATACCCCTGCTCATCATCAGTCTGATAAGTTCACTTTGTGTTCACTTATCACCCTCTCATCAAGGAACCTCTCAACTATCCCTTGCACCCTTATCCCCTCTCATTGTATCTTTGCTATAAGTCCCTTGAGGCGTGCTTAGTACAACTCTATCACAGTAAACTCTCTAAGCGTACTTTACGCTTAGTACTTTGATATTGAACCACCCCTCTACCCCTTCAGCGTCCTCAGGATCCCTAAGCCAAGTCAGCTGAACGTCCCTGCTGTGATGTAACAAATATCTCTAGCTCCCCGAGAGGTCTCTCGGGTCACCCAATCAATAATCTTAGGCTTTGATCCTCTCTTGTAAACTTTGGAAGCTTTTATGCCCTTAGGTGCCATATTGGAGGTCAGTTCACTTGTGGTATGAGTCCTCCAACAATGAAAAGATGCATAGTCTCAACCAGCCTGTCAGCAATTTTCCCAATTGAGTTTCATCTGGCCAATTAAACTGACAGGGGCCAGAAGCTATTCATGCTTCTGTTGGCAGTCTGACAGGTTGACACTGGCAGCACTTTCCCTAGTTTGATATGTTTCAGCTGCCATACAAGCTTATTTTTGCTAGTACCATCTTTGACAGAAAAGAGCCAAATTGTTGGTTCAGCAATTCTTGGCAACAGTACCTGGCAGCTTGGTCACACATTATTTGAGGTCAATCTCCGGTGATTGTATCTACATTCAGGGGCCTGTGGCGATCTAGCTGTGCCTATGTTGGGACTTAGCATGGGCAACCTGTGCAGAATAGTTAGGCAGATGAATGGGACGCAGCATACCTCCACAGAAAACCAGGTGCTAAGTCTTGCATAGTTTGATTGAGACATTAAGATAAACATTATCATGTGTAAAAGTATTCCATGAGCATGCCCTATTGATGAGACAACTCAGCTTGTCGCACTGAATGGCTCTGATAATATCAGTATATTTGAGCTGCCAAAAAACACCATTGCATTACGCTTGTAAAGAGCATCAGAGCTATGAACAAGCTACCAAAGCTGTATTCAGACTTGGGTCACTTGGCTTTGATACTGTTCACCATATGAAGGACATGTTTAATATTAAGTACATTGAAGTTGGAGTTTGTACAGCATCTACACTACTCATAATGATTTAACTTCATCCAAGTGTCCCCAGGTATCCCAGCCCATTCATGGACCCTGTCCCTCATAAAGTATGCAAAACATACCCTTTCTCCATTGAACTTGGGCACTCCATGCTCCAGCATCTTTCCTGATAATCCAACAACTGTGCCAGGCCCATACTCTAGAGAAATCCCAAGTCCAGGTAGCTTCAGATTGCAGTCTTGGTAGCTTCCTAGCAAAACCAAGAGGTCATACCAATTGTGCCTAGATTGGACATCCCGATGGAGGGGAGTGAGCCTGTTGGAGATGACTGAAAAGCCACTGAAGCAGGAAGTCCATTTGGAAAGGACTTCCTGATCTTCACCCCTGATCTCGGCTCTTTCTCTGATGACACCCAAGGCGGCCTGACCTGCTGAGTAAAGTGCCAGGTGAATGACGCTGAGGATGGCACTCAGAATCAAATTGGATTCTGACATGGATTCCAGGCAGTGAATAGAATCAGGATTCCTGAAGTTGGCGCTAGCCCTTGGGATCTCATTCAAATACTGTTCGGCAGCACTTGGCAGCTATAAGCTGCCAAACAGTGAATTATGATTTGGCAGCTCACCTCATGTCCTTGCTCATACCACGCTGCCGAGAAGTTCTCCACACCTATTGGCAGCTTGGAACCTCCTTGGAATTTGTGTTTTTTACCATGCCAAGATTTAGTATTTAATGAAGCTTGCAGTAGCTGCCGCAACTTCTGTGTGACAGCCAGCATTTGGCCCTGAAAAATCTTAGTTACACTGCTGAGATGCAAGAAACGAGCTATATTGACCTGCCAAGCCTCAGTCAAAATACCTGGAAGGTACCAGGCCAAGATTACGCCGTGCATATCAACAATTACACAGGGGCTTGACAGGTTGATGTTGGCAGCTAAGTCACCATGTGGAGGGTATCGCTTTTCCAATGATGCTTTGGTATTGCGGGTACCTTTTGACTCCTTCTGAGGATTGACTTTTGGTGCGTACTGGGAATAGCGGACAGCATCCCATCCAATTTTCACTGCTGAAATAAATGTTAACTGTAGCTGCCAAAGCAGCCAGTTGCCAAAACAGCCAGCTGCCAAAGCAACAAGCTGCTGAAGCCAGCTGCCAAAGCAACTAGCTGCCAAAGCAACCAGCTGCCAAAGCCAGCTGCTGAAGCAACCAGCTGCCAAAGCCAGCTGCTGAAGCAACCAGCTGCCGAAACAACCAGCTGCCAAAGCAATGGGCTGCCAAAGCAAAGGGCTGCCAAAGTAAAACAATCTTACTCACCACGGTTCAGAAATGCATTGGCAAGCGTTTCAGCAATCTGATCTAACTCCACAACCACAGGAACCAGAAGTAGTGGTGGTGGTAGCAGTGGTGTTGGCCTTGGCGCCATAGGGATGCCGATCGGCTGGGAGGATTGCCAGGCTAACTCTGATCAGAACCAAGCTAGGACATATTGAGAACAAAGACGAGTAAAATCTAGTGGTGAAACTGCAGGAGTGCAAACAGTGTTGTTAGACTGCATGTTCTGTGGTAGAGGTACAGGGTTGTTTAGGTGGTGAAGGGTGAGGAAAAAAAAAAAGTTGATTATGTCATTAGGATTTAGCTGCCAAGAGAAGCCTCGTGCAATGCCAATATGTTAAAGCCTTTCCACATTTGAACACTCTAGCTGCCAATACATTCATTTACCTCTAACTCTGCTCCCCACTTTATCCCTCTGCCGATATACAGCAATGAATGATCTACATGAAGCAGGGATTCCATCCCTAATGTCCATATACACAGAAAAATGGTCTGGTGATGTCTTGGCAGATGCTGACTACTCTGAGACAGACTCCAAGAAGGACTCTGATGCCGAGAACCTCAGTGGGTCTTCTGATGAGTGGGAAGGAGACTCATCCTCAGAGATGGGCTCTGAGGAAAATGAGGATGCCGACACAGGCAGCGAGGAAGGGTGAGTGCTAACTCTTTATTGCTGTTCCTATCTTATTTGGCCCTCTAGGCAGGACTCTGGATTGACGGAGGACCAACTTGACATGTTGCAGAAGCATGTGTCTGAATTTCGAGCTGCCGACTTACCCCGCCGGTTGACAATTGTGAAGGATTGTGTAACAAATATTCAGTCAGGGTGGCAATCAGAGGCCACATTTAACAGGACGAAAGTTCAGACAGTATGTCTATTCTCAGTTACAGTTGGATACTCTGACATGTTGCTAGCTTGTTTGTCGGTACCTGTACAATAAGGGCAGACGGTCAAAAAAGAAATCCACACTCAACCTTGGCCGAAAATGGACATATCATGACATTGTCATGGATGTCCATCGCAAAGAGCTTCATATAATGGCTCTCTCCATGTCTAACTCAGCGGCAGGTTTGGCAGAGTACCTTGGATGCTACCAGAAAGCTGTCAAGACCATCTTCGGTGGATTGACTGAAGAAGAGATAACAAAGTATAAGGCACAGGCAAAAAGGTGGACAGAGGACAAGCCACCGCCTCGGCAGCAGCATCGGTATGTGCATGCCTATGATTTGCACAGACACTAATGCTCTCTGTCTGGCTAACAAAGGATGTTGGAAAAACACAGCAAAAGCATGTTCCAGCAGTTTGCTCAGTATGCCTACAACCAATTTGGGATGCGTGTTGTCATCTTCACTGCATATTGTGATGCCGAAGGGGATCCTGCAATTACATTGTGCGTATCAGTCTCTATACATGCTCCTACACATCTGATGCTGCGTGACCTAGTTTTGACATCAATGATCAGCTTGGGGCACCTTCCTTTAAATCCCACCATGAAGACTGGACCAGTGAACCGATGTTTCAGGACTTCTCTAAATGGGCTGGCAAGTGCTTCAGTAAGTATTCTATTTGTTCAACAGAATGTGCTGATGCACTGCATTGATAGGCCAACAACCAAACGACAGTGATGAAGAGGTTCCAAATAGGAGAAAGGATGCACCTCTGGAAATCAAGTTGAAGACAGACACACAAGGGTATCCCATGCTGCTGAGCTGGGAGTCCATCAAAGATGCCGAGCTTAAATACAAGAAGTATCTCATCGGCAGATACTTGACTGAAATGCATCGTGTGTAACTGTTTTTTGGTCAATCAAGTGGCTTACCTATGTTTTCAGAGATGGCCTCAGGTGGTGGGAAAGGGAGGATTCCCTGGACACGGCTGCGTCAAGCTGCAGGACTGATCCCATTCTGCTTCAAGAAAGTGGCCAACACCGCTCAGCAGTCTGAGCCTGCCTTGAGACGCAGAGAAGTCCCACGCAACATCAGCCATGGCAACCAAGAAAATGATCCTGATGGCATTCAAGCGGCACAGGAACAGGGAAGTGAACATGCCCACAATTTCCAGGGAGATGGCAAGGACTCCGATGGCAATGATGCCCAAGGAGGTGGTAATGCTGCCGATAATCTAGGTCCAAGCACGGTGAGTGGATTCTCAACACAGAATGAAAAAGGTACACTTAACACGCCATTTACTACAGCATTCATTGCCTCACAATTGCCTCACTCCTGGTTACTCAGGGTGCTCAAGTCGTAATAGTGGTGCCAAGGAACGTGTGGAGCTGCCGATGGAAGATGGCACAGATCCAGCACCTCCCCTCGTCAACCAGCCTTACTCCCCGAACAATGGTTCACAGCTTGATATAGCTGCCGAAGTGTGTCCTTCCCCCTTTAAATATAGTCTTTCTTCTCACTTTCCTTTCAGGAGCGATCCCCAAAGAGTGTCATGAGGAGGCCCTGGTCGACAAGTTCAATTTTCTGGCATCACTCTCTAAGGACAGAAAGTATCATGAATTGCTTCACGAGATCAATCAAATGCTTTCTTCTGATGTGAGTTCCTTGTATTATCCCCCAGGTATAATGTTAACTTTTATTTTGGCAGCATATTATCTACATCAGCCCAGCCATCCACCACCCTGCTTGGGCACACTGGACATGGACCAAAGCGTGGCTTTCAGAAGCATTCCACTCTGGGGGAGAAAAGCCTGTTTGGCAGTGGTTGCAGAGTCGCCCATATGCCTGACCCGTTACAAGAGGGGGAATCTGGTGATGTCTCGGTTGATGGCATTGCACTTGCCATCGGATCCCTCCTTCGGGATATAGAGGCCATGCAGTTCCCTGAAGTTTCATCCCCTCAGCATGTTGCCCACAGCACAGTCAGATTTGCTGTGATTGGAACAATCATCATCCAGCACTTGATGATTTCATTCAAATAATGAGGGACCGTAACCAAAATGTGAGTGATAACAGCTGATATTGGCAGCTGGAAACATGACATTTTTCTAGATTGCTGCCAATGATGGCCAAATGTTGCCGGCAGCCCCAGTGAGCAACAACCGAGAACCTTGACGCAAGCAGACTCGCAAGGGTCAAGGTAGAGATGACCAAGATGTTACTGACACAATCCACCTCCACAACCGTCAAAAATTAAATCCACAAGCCAGCGATGTCTTCCCACAAACTCAGCGCTCAGGGCGAACTATACAGCCAACAGAGTGGGCCAAGGCTATGCAGTAAGTGATTGCAGCTGTCACTCTAGCACTATTTTTTAGACTGAATATTTTGACAGGGCGGACAAGAGTGCTCGCTCAAAGGGAGTTGGTCCCAAAGGAAAGTAGCATTACCATGTCGTTCATTTCTTCGCTACCCATCTACCTCATGTACCTACCATGATACTGTCTCAGAATACTTCCACTATATCATCTACAATACGTGTGATTGTCCAACAAGCAAAAACAAAGAAAGTGAACAAAAAATACAAGTAATTTGCTACTGCTGCCGATGTGTGCTGCCGAGGTACGCTGCCGAGGTAAGCTGCTGAGGTACGCTGCCGATGTACACTGCTGATGTAATAACATCCACTGCTACAATTTGTCACCCTTCAACTTGTGACCGGCTGCCTTCTTCAAAGCAGCAACGTCCTTCTTCAACTCCTGGACAGTTGCTTCCAACTCCGTAACCCTGGCCCTAAGGTTTTGCCCATCATCACTTGATTGGGATAGAGCGGTTGGCGACAGCTGCTGATAGCTCTTAATGGGTGGAACCACAATTCGTGGCATAGGTCATTTGGGAGGAATGGGAAGTTCAACAGAGAAGAGGGCTGAAGAGCCGATGCTGGGTGTCAGTGAAAGTACAGGGGAATTGCCTTTGGATGACTCACTTTCAAGGGTCATTCGGCTGATGGTGAGAGAGGTGGAAGGTGATGCGCCTGAACCTGATGCTTCAGGTGGCAAGTCTTCCTCTGTTGCACGCACATTCTTCTTGCCCTTCTGACCCACCAATTTGGACTTTGTGCTTTGCTGCCGCTCTTGCTGGTCTTGCTGCTGCTGCTGGTCTTGCTGCTGCTGCTGCTGGTCTTGCTGCTGCTGCTGCTGGTCCTGCTGCTGCTGCTGCTGCAGCCGATACTCGAAGATGAACTTTGCCAAGAGTGCCCGCCGATAGGGTCTGCCGTCATATTGTCTGGGGCATCAAGCTGCACCCCATCTTCATAGTATGGCACTGTTGGCATGCTGCTGTTGGATGCGCACACACACAACACCCTTAGTTGCACATTTGTTGCACTGAAATACTGTTTTTGAGCTGCACATCAAGTGAATTAAGAGTACGCACCACAAATTTGACATCAAATGGAGGCTCCCAATCAAGTTTGTCAACGTCAGAGTCAGAGTCTTCAGAGCCTGGTGTCTGCGACTGTGAAGCTGGAGTGGGGCGCTTGGAGGATTTGGCAGGGGCAACAGTTTCGGCAGCTTTGTGCTTATGACAACGCTGAGATCAGTAGTGAAAGAGTCAGAAAGTGGAACAGATAGATGAAATACTAGTATACGCACCTTGGTTGGCTCATCTACCACCATATTCGCATCCTGCTGAGGGGTTGAAGGAATGGTTTTGCAGGAAGGAATTCTTATCTTCATTGAAGCGGTAGGTGCGGGTGCAGGTGTGGGTGCAGGTGCAGGTGCGGGTGCAGGTGCGGGAGCAGGAGTGGGAGCGGCTGGTTGTTCAGATGTTGTCAATATCTTGGGCACTCCAAAGTAGGATGCTGCCAGTGACTCTGGCGCTTCAGGCTGAGTTGCTGCGGCACTTCCAGCAACTCAGGCACTTCAAGCACTGCTGATTGAGGTGATCCCTGCCAATCAAATGCAGCAGGCTTGTCATGCATGGGATAATCCTCAGAAGTGACGGGTTCCTGAGGTGTGGCGCTGGGCAAGACTCGGCAGCTGTATTTTGTTGTAAGAAATTGAAATAAATGAAAGAAAGCCACGCACCAAGGTCCTCCCACCACCAATCCTCCCTTGGTGGGAGGTAAGAAGACAGGTTGGCAGGAAACTGTGCTAAGGGGTTGTAGTACTTGTCCTTCCTAGCTGGTCCTGGGGAAAGTTGTCAGTGATCAGGGAAAAGTCTTGATCGTCTGGCTTCTCATTAAGCACTAGTGCCAGCACCACTATAAGGGGGTGCAAATCTGGTGCTGGCATGTTTGGGTTCTTCAACCTGAAATCTGAAAACTCCTGAACTGATTTGGCCTTATTAAAAATGGATATGAGATCAATAAAGCGGCTAAATAAGATGCATACCTTCTCATTTTGAAAATGTGCCCTCCATTTCTCTACATCAGTATGCTCCATGACAGAAGTGTAGGCCTGGGTGGCAGCTTGGATTCGGGAAGCAATATGGAGGAAGGAAGACATTTCAGGAATAAAGGGTATGGCTAGTTGATGAGGTCAAAAATGTTGCCTTGTGGCAAACTTGAACCTGCTGTAAAGTCAGACGGAGGCTCCGGACATGACTAAGCAAACCAAAAAAAGAGGATGTAAGGTTTTTGCCAGTCATGGGTACCCCAGTAACTCATCTCCCATCCACTATATGGCTACTCCTCAGACCTCACTGCCCCATCCAATGGGATGCACACAAATGCAGACACAATATCAGCCAGGAACTGAGGATTTTGGATTTGACACCCCACCACTGCTGGCAGCAATGGCAGCAGTTTCCCCTGCCAAGATCAACGCTCTCCCCCCTCATGGAAGTGAGGATTTTGGGTTTGATGCCCTGCCACAGGCATCGGTTTCCCCTCCCAGGATCAACACTCTCCCTCCTTGTGGAAGTGAGGATTTCGGGTTTGATGTACCTTTACTCGAGCATCAGTCCAATACAGATTGCAACATGCCGAGAGATAATGAGGTCTTTGGGAGGGATGCCGAATTGCTGACCAAGGAAGGGTGTGTAGAGGGTACACTGCTGGAATCAGAGGACACTGAAATGGATGGCCCTGTTCTATCAGATATTCAAGGGCCTTCCAGTGAACTACTGAAGACTCATGGTACGTCTTCAGTTAACCTTTGGAATATAATTCTGACCCTGCATTGATCAAAAGATGCAGGTTGGACTTGGGGTCAGCGTGCATCAGCACCCAGAGAGGCCACAATTGCAGCTGTATCCATGCACTCTAATTCTGGGGCACGTACTGAGGCAGGAGATAGTCAATTGGTATGTTTAGCATATCTAAGGTTGTTGAATCATTGTAACCAGTGCCTACAGCGTGAGTACAAGGTCAGAGCCTCCCTCCTACTTGCCGAGGCAATCCGAATTCGGCAACTCTATTCAGAGCTTCGGCAGGTATATGACGTAGATGTGGAGTTAACAGATGCTGTAGAGAAAATGACAGAGGAATGCAGGTTGGCCAAGTAGCGCATCCCAAGTAAATAGCCAAAATCCATTATGTTGTGCTCCAGCAGCAGCAGGCCATGACAGTAGTCTCACACAACCAAAAACTACTGTATAGAAAAGCTGTTAATGGCAATGGGGTTTATGGAAAAAAAATGCTGCTGAAGTAGCAACAACTTGAAGTTTAGCTTCACAGCAGTCTCCGGCGGCAGTCTTGGCAGCAGTCTTGGCTGGTAAAATGGGCCCATACAATACCTTCGGCAGCATTCTTAGGCAGCAGAAATGGGCCCATGCAGCACCTTGGCAGCTTTCTTAGGCAGCAGTAATGGGCCCATACAATACCTTGGCAGCTTTCATAGGCAGATGAAATGGGCCCATACAATACCTTTGGCAGCTTTCTTAGGCAGCAGTAATGGGCCCATACAATACCTTCAGCTTTTTAGGGCAGAAATGGGCCCATACATTTCAGCAGTTCTTAGGGCAGAAATGGGCCCATCCAGCAGTTTTGGCAGCCTTCTTAGGCAGAGAAATGGGCCCATCCAGCAGTTTTGGCAGCATTCTTAGGCAGCAGTAATGGGCCCATCCAGCAGTTTCAGCAGTGTTCTTAGGCAGATGAAATGGGCCCATCCAGCAGTTTCGGCAGCTTTCATAGGCAGCAGTAATGGGCCCATCCATCAGTTTTGGCAGCTTTCTTAGGCAGCAGTAATGGGCCCATAGGATACCTTCAGGAGCTTTGCTAGGCAGACGAAATGGGCCCATCCAGCAGTTTCGACAGCTTTCTTAGGCAGCAGCATGGGCCCATACAATACCTTTGGCAGCTTTCTTAGGCAGCAGTAATGGGCCCATACAATACCTTTGGCAGTTTTTTTAGGCAGATGAAATGGGCCCATACAATACCTTCGGCAGTGTTCTTAAGGGGCAGAAATGGGCCCATCCAGCAGTTTCGGCAGCATTCTTAGGCAGATGAAATGGGCCCATCCAGCAGTTTCGGCAGTGTTCTTAGGCAGCAGTAATGGGCCCATCCATCAGTTTCAGCAGCATTCTTAGGCAGTAGTGATGGGCCCATACAATACCTTTGGCAGCATTCTTAGGCAGATGAAATGGGCCCATACAGTACTTTCAGGAGCTTTTTAGGCAGTGGAAATGGGCCCATGCAACAGTGTCGGCAGGTTTCCTAAGCCTGGACATGGGCCCATACAACACCTTTGGGTGCTTTGTGGGCAGCAGAAATGGGCCCACACAGTGTTTTCAGCAGCTATTTTAGACAGGTGAAATGGGCCCATACTGCACTTTCAGCAGTTTTCTTAGACTCAAATGGGTCCATACAGCACCTTTGGGAGCTTTTTTATGCTGCAAAAATGGGCCCACACATCACCTTTGCCAGCTTTTTTAGGCAGCAGTCATGGGCCCACACAGTATTTTCAGATGCATGTTTAGGCAATGAAAATGGGTCCACACATTGCTTTCGGGAGCTTTTATTATGCACCTGAAATGGCCCATACAATCAACCTGTACTATATTCTCTGTGGGCCCAGTGTAACGTGCAAGCTGCACGTGAGCCTGACTTAAGCAATGTTTGATGAACATGGTGACTTAGCAAATCCTAGACTCAAGCACAAAGGCTGAGTGATGTCTCAACACGCGAAGGTGGAGTTTGACGTAGTAAGGCACCAAGGCCGACTTGTTGCGTCAAAGGGATTTAGATGAGGGCCATATGCCCAAGGCAGGGAACAGAGAAGGGAACCTTTGATACAATGAGACAAGAAGGTAACAAGAAGTTCAAGCTGCAGAATACAAACCATTCTGCAGCCCTATAAGTACCAAACTACTACATGACCGCTTTTGCTTACATAATCATACATGCTGACACATCCTGACTAAAACCTACTACAGTCATCCTAGGAATTCATAAGTAATGACTTATGATTGTTAATCAATGAGTCATGTGACTGACAAGTGGCTTGTCATCATCAGTCACCCTTGGTAGTCGTACATTAGTGATCCACAATGACAAGTTCATGACCGAATCGTAACATCACCCTCTTTTCAGGGTGAACGTCCTCGTTCCACAACCCAACCAGGAACCTGAGTAAGTCCAACATCCTCCTGCTGCTCATCACATACCCTTTTCAGGGCATGAGCCCTCCCGAGTCTTGCGGCTGAGTGGCACGCCCTCTCGATGTGGACGTAGATGTCATCCTCAAGGCGCTTAATAGCCGCCTCAAGTTCTTCGATGACCTCATGCGATGCACGGTAGCGGCAAACCTCAGCCTGGAGCAAGATGTCTCCCAGGCGGGCAGCACCTCATCTACCAACCGCTTTTCAGCGCGGAAATGTTTGAGTTCTTCGAGGGTGTACTCAGCTGGGGGGCCCATATCAAAGCAGGGCTCGGCATGTATTTCTCCTCTGTAAATCGGCTCTCCTTGGCCCATGGTGCCAAAAACTTCCAGGTTGTCCGTCATGCAGACACGAATGAACTTGGCAGGCGTCTTCCTCCCCTCGCTTTGCAGCGCTAGGGGAACCCAGTTTAGGCCACAGTTGAGGGTGAAGCCGTTGGGAGTGGGTGATAAGGGACGCTTAAGGCATCTCATCGTGATCGGGGAAGGGTCGCGCTGCGCGCTATGTGTTGATACTCCTCCTCCAGCGTTGGCTTCTGGTGCAGCTTGTCCATATACCACCACCGCTGCTGGCGGGGCTTTCTGGTGATCGCATGCTTGGGTTTCTTCATTGTCAGTTTCTTCTGGGGCAGGGATGATGGTGTAGTCCACTGCGCGTGGAGGCGGCACTCACCAGGGGGCACAGTGGCAATAGTCGGGCTTGTGGTTGCATTGGGTGCATACCACAGTTGCGTTATGATAGGAAGACTCATCGCCCAAGTCGAGTCCAAGTCAGCGGTGATGTCAATAACAGCGGTGGGATGTGGACTGCCTGGGTAAAGTCTCCTGCCTTCATCCTCCTGTCCATCTCTCTCCCCCTTGCTACCCACATCTGATCCACCCTCCAGGCATGGACGACCTTCTTCCACAGCTGTTTGTCGGCGTTGCTGTTTTCTTCGAGTCTACCTCCCTCTGGAGTGGGGAAATGGTGGCATGCTTCCGCAGGTCGCGGGCCACGTCGATAATGTCCCAGGTCACCGCGCTCACTTGGCAGCCACCCTAATGTGCTCCACTGCTGAGCAGAGAGGGTCGTTGATGTTGTTATTGTTGTTGTAGGATGTAAGGGTAGGAGGGAGTCGAAGTCGATGACATTTTGTGAGAACGAAGAACTGTTGGAAGTCATGGAAGGGTGGTAGTAGTGCTGACTCTTGTCGTACACTTGACTTGCCTTTATGTGAGTCTCTCTGGCGGATTCGAATATTTGAACTCCCAATTGCATCTTCCACATGGCGTCGTCCCAGTTGACCCACTGGTTGTCAGATCTGGGTAGCCCTCCATTTGATCAATATTGAGTTTGCGCCCTCATCCTATCTTCTGGAGTCTAGTATCCTTTCGACCTTGTATTCTTCCACGCCTCTACTAATCCGGTGTGGCACTGATAGTTTGCGCCATGAATCAGTGTTTCTTTGTAAGGCATCAGGAGGTCTGTGTGAAACACATCATGGATGCTCCACTGTGTGGGAAGTTGGAGGCGATAGTTGACAGGGGACATCACCTGGGTAACTTTGAAGGGTCCGTGTCTCCTGGGCACAAGCTTTGTGGTTGGCTGATTGGTGCGCAAGTGGCGTCCTTCTAACCACACCTGATCTCCCACTTGATACTTGGGCGTATCTCGGTGTTTGACCCATGATTCTTGCGCCCTTCGCATCAAACCTTGTGCCTTGTTCCTTGCTTCATTTATTTGTGTTAGGCGTGTCGTAACTTGTGGAATGGGAGACAGCATATCTGTCCAGTTAGTGCAAGGGTGATATCCCATTAGGAGGTAAAATGGTGACTCACGAGTGGATTCATTGATCCAATTATTGTGTGCAAATTCAGCAATAGCTAGGTGCGATGCCCAGTCATCTTGCCTCTCATTGACCCAAAATCTGAGGTATTGCTCTAGCCATTGGTTAGTACGTTCAGACTGTCCATCTGTCCAGGATGATAAGCCGTGGAAATATTTTGTTGTATTCCCAGTATGTGGCATAGTTCTCTTGTGAATTTGGACGCAAACCGAGGGTCTCAATCACTGATGACCTTTGTCGGTAATCCGAAATGTTTGATCACGTGTTCAGCGTAAAGGGCTGCCATCTCTTCGCCCGATATTTCTTCCTTGCATGGTATGAATATCGAGGCCTTTGAACAGTCGTGATCGTGATGGTGAGTATTGAATCGAAGTCCTGTGACACTGGAAGCTTAGTGATAAAGTCTAGTGCTACTACTTCGAATGGTGTAGCTTCTGGTTTTGGGAAAATTGGTTGTAATGGTGCTTTTGTGTTATGCGTGTTAACCTTGCACCTTTGGCACTCTGCACATCCTTTCACATATGCAGTGACATCGCATCGTAGTGAAGGCCACCAGTAGTGACGTTCCACCAGCTGTATGGTGCGTGCGATCCCTGGGTGACCGTGAATTGGCGATCATGATGAGTGGATATGACTTCTCTGATGTCTGCATCTGTTCCTGTGACCACTAGTCTCTTCCTTGGTACCACCAGAGGTCGTCGACTTTGGTCAGTTTGTGGGGGTCCACCCACTTGTGTATGATGTCTTCATTTTGCGGTTTCTTCGGTGTTGTGGCTGTTCATATGAACAGTTTTTCTGGTAGGACGGTAACATTCTCATTGTCCTTCTCCCTTGATCGTAGTCTGGTCTGCGCGATAGTGCGTCGGCTCTTCCATTGGCGGTCCCCTTGACATGGTGTATCTCAAAGTTGTACTCAGCCAGTTCTAGTACTTCTCGTGCAATTCTCCTACTGATCTTCTGGGGATCTCGCCAGTATTGGAGGTTCATGTGATCGGAAAAGATGCGTACTTTATGAGGAGATCCTGCTAGCAGATGTCTCCAATTGCGCAATGCTTTAACGATGGCTAGCAACTCGAGGTTGTAGATGTCGTAATTTCGCTCTGCTGCGTTGAGGGTGGCTGAGTAATAGCCCACTGGATGGCGTTTCCTGTCTTGTTTCTTCTGTAGTAGTACAGCGCCGACTGCGAATCCCGACATGTCTACTTCAAGGTCGAATTGCTGATTCTGATCTGGGTGAGCTAGGATGGGTTCTGTGGTGACTCTTCTCTTGAGTGCTAGGAATGCTTCTTGTTGGCATGCTCCCCATCGCCATGGTTCGTCTTTGCGTGTGAGCTCATTGAGTGGTTTCGCAATTGAGGCAAATCCTTTGATAAATTGCCAGTAAAAATTGCTAAAACCGAGAAATGATCGAATGTCCTTAACTGTAGTGGGCGAGGCCCAGTCCTTGACACCCGAAATTTTGATAGGGTCCATACATGTCACCCCCTCTTCAAGGATTACCCCCAGGTAATCGATTCGGGGGGCGTTGAATACACATTTTTCAGGTTTGAAATATAGGTCATGTTCTTGCGCAACCACAAGGACATCAGCAACAGCTTGTTGGTGTTTGGATAGGGCATTGTCTTGCCGCACGGTTGCAATAGCGATATCGTCCATGTATACGCAAATTGTCGTCCCGTTAGCTTCATGTTTGGCGATGATTGGTTGATATATTTGATTCATGAAGCTCTGAAACGTTGCTGGTGAGTTACACAGCCCGAAATACATGACTGTGGGTTCAAAAAGTCCTCGACGTGTTTTAAACGCCGCTTTATGCTCGTCCCCCTCTTTGATCTGAATGTTATTGTATCCTTGTTGACGTCTAACTTGGTGAATATCTGGGCTCCCCCAAGATCCCTGATAAGATCATCGATGAGGGGCAATGGGTACTGATTCTGTATTGTCCAGTCGTTGATTTTCCGGTAGTCCTGTACGGGGCGTAGTTTTCCGTCCTTCTTTTTAATGAAGAAAAATGATGATGCGTACAGGGACTTTGAGAGATGAATGTATCCTTTCTCTACTTGCTCGTCGATGAAGTTGTCTAAGGCTGCGTCTTCTACCCTAGTCATAGGGTAAACCTTGCAGTCAATGACGTCTGGGGCACCTGGTTTGAAGTTGATAGCATGGTCACAACTCCGTCTTGGTGGGAATCGTTTTGACTCCTCTTTGCTAAATACCTTCGCGAAGCGTTGGTATTCTTCTGGTATTTCTACCTTTTTTGTGTATTGCTGAGCTTCGACCGCTAGCTCAACTGCTGACTTTCTTCCGTGTACTTGTTCTTCTAGTTCTTCCATGATTTGCTCTTTGCTTTCTGTGGTGAACATTCTTGATACTCGTACATCGTTGGCTTCTTCTGTGAGGAGCTGTGCCAATACTGCTCTCCTGTCGCTGGGGTTAATTGACTGCAAGACTATAGGGAGTTGTTTCTCATCTATAGTTGCATGGCACCAACTGAACCTTGGTTCGTAGGTGGCTAACCACAGGTATCCCAGTAGTATGTCTTCTTTGCCAATGTCTGTGATGAGGAAGTGCATTTCTCGCTTTGTTCCTCCTGTTTCCACATTAAGCATCAGATAGTGCGTGATCTGACCAGCTTTATTAGTGGTATCGTCGATGTTAAAGATGTTTTTGGGCTTATCTAAGGCCCGTTGTCCTAGCCCCATCTGTTTGACGAAATTTGGATGGATGAAGTTGTCAGTGGCTCCAGAGTCCACCAATGCTTTTATGTCGGCCATGTTGTAACTTGCACGAATCGAAACTGGAATTTGCATAGATCAATAGCACATAATGTACACAGAGTTACAACGAATTGCCCTCACCCAGGCCGTCAGGTTCAGGCACTTGCAAAATCCTGCCCCATCAATTGTTGCAGGACTAAATCCTTCACATCGTCTCCTTCGCTGGCTACCCCTTGTAGCCATTCCACGGCCTTTTCTTCTTTAGTAGGCGCGGTTTCTGTGGCTCATATCTGGGTCCCGCACTGGCGCCGTGGCTGCCTACAATCACGGCTGAAATGTCCCATTTTCTGACAGTTATAACACTGTATTTGACTAGTGTCGCACTTGGATTCTCACTGCCTTTGAAGGAATCCTCCGCATGGTGGGTATGGTGGTCGCAGTGGTTCAGTGTTTCGCCCATGATTGGCGATAACATCTTCGGCCCCTGCAAGTTGCCCTCATACTTGATCTGCAGAAGTATCCATTCTGTCGTCGTCTCGAAGAGGAGCTAATAACTTAGCTAATGCGCCTCCTTGCGCACATCCTAGTTTGAAAGCGTCTAGGTTGCCTCGGACCGTCTGCATATGAATCCACTTCTGTTGCCTTTTTAAGGCTGATGCCCTCCATTCTTCATAGTTTTGAGGGTCATCGTGTTGATACATTGTTTCATAAAGGGCTCGAGGAAGTCCCTTAGTGAAGTACTTGAGGGTCTGCTTGGCGTTGATATTGTAGCCAGCATGGCGGACCAGCTGCTCGAAGAGGGCGATATAATTGTCTACTTTTCCATCTTTCATGTGAATGCCAGCGTTGAGCTGGGCTTGGGCATGTTCTTTGCTGAGTACGTCACCAAATTGTCTTCTGAAGGCATGGAGCAGATTCTCCCACAGCCTATCGTCAAATTGATTGGTGCCGGTGGTGACTTCATTTACCAACCAGCGGCTAGCAGACATAACCCATTGGTTAACCGCGTTTCCCTGAATATATGTGAGGAACAACATAGCTTTTTGGTATTTGTTCCTCATAGCTGAATGGTTGGCGTTGACTCCCACATATACCTCCCATTGAAGTATGAAGGCTTGGGCTTGGGCTCTGGATCCTGTAAACGTTGGTGGCGGATTGCCAATGAATTTGTCGTTGCCTCCTCCTTGTGGGGCATTGATTGCTGCTTGTGGTTGTCCTCCACCTCCTGGTGGTCCTCCTCCACCTCCTTGATGCAGCCATCCTCCATTGGGTGGTCCACCTCCTCCTCTGCCTTGTGGTCTTCCATTGTTGGGTGGTCCTCCGCCAGGCGGTCCCCTCTGTGGTGGGAATGGCCTGTTGTCTGGTGAGGGTATCATGGCGCGATTAGTTCTGAACTCGTAAAACATGTCTGGTTCTTCTTGGTTACTTGGTGCGTCAGGGACATCTGGTCCCATGGCGTGACATGCTGCGGTTAGGTCTTCTTGGGCTAGCAGTTGTACGTGCCCGGTGTGCTCGTTTATGATGAGACGAGGTGGCGATACTTCTGTCTGAGTTGCCATGATGAAAGGTATTCCTCTGATAGGTTCTGGTAGGTGTAACTCAGCTGTACATGCTGCAAGTGCGTCTACTTCTGGGGAATGCACTGCTATGCTTTCTGGTTCGACAGAGGCTTCTGATACCATTGGGTGGTGTTCACTGGTATCACTAGTTGTTGCGGGGGTCTGGGATCTCAATTGGAGTTCTGCTGGTGGTGGTGCAGAGGTAAGTTCTCGATCTTCTTCTCCGTCGATAGGTCCCTGCTGGTCGATAGGGAGTGAGTCTCGTAGTGGGATATTGATGTTTAAATCGTCCCCTGCAGGTCGTGCCACTTCAAATATGTGTTGGCTGTTGCTCCACCTGATTTCTACCCAGCAACAGTGTTCTCAGTTGAAAACAACAGGATGATACCTCTGTGAAGTCGCTGCTTCTGCGTAGTATCCTGTGTTGTGCTCTTCATCCCTTCTGGTGTTGGGTACATGCCTCCACCTAATCCGCCCAATGACGTAGTGGATGGGGGATCACGTTCTCTTGATGTGATCTGATAGGGCTGGAATTCCCAGCCATCTTTTGTAGTAACCGTCGCCACGGCGTTCGAATGAAAAGAGCTTGAACTTAATGTAACGTGCGAGCTGCACATGAGCCTGACTTAGGCAATGTTTGATGAATGCGGTGACTTAGCAAATCCTAGACTCAAGCACAAAGGCTGAGTGACGTCTCAACACGCGAAGGTGGAGTCTTGTGATCCCGTATGGATCTTATCTCAACGCGCGAAGGCGGAGTTTGACGTAGTAAGGCACCAAGGCGACTTGTTGTGTCAAAGGGATTTAGATGAGGGCCATATGCCCAAGGTGGGAACAGAGAAGGGAACCTTTGATACAATGAGATGAGAAGGTAACAAGAAGTTCAAGCTGCAGAATACAAACCATTCTGCAGCCCTATAAGTACCAAACTACTACGCGACCGCTTTTGCTTACATAATCATACATGCTGACACATCCTGACTAAAACCTACTACAGTCATCCTAGGAATTCGTAAGTAATGACTCATGATTGTTAATCAATGAGTCATGTGACTGACGCGCAGCTCATCATCATCAGTCACCCTTGGTAGTCGTACATTAGTGATCCACAATGACAAGTTCATGACCAATGTAACACCCAGACCAAGAAATTTGTGCTTTTTCACAAATGGGCCCACATGGGTTTCAACAAGCTTTTTGATACATCTGCAGGTGGGTTTCTATGAATATAACGTGCAATTATTTGTGTCATTATGTGCTCACCTAGGCTCAGCCACTTTCCACTGGCTTTCTGGTGACCTTGGTAGGCATTTGCGATAAGATTGGTTTTCACACATCTCCAAACAGGTCTCTCCATTCTTCAACGTCTGGTTAAACCATTGCAAACTGCACCGCCCTCCTCGTGAGAGCAAACTGTAGCTACACAGTGTACATTGTAGCTACCTCATTATACACAATGCAATTACGACTTGTTCAGTTTTCTGGTGTGATGACATAAGCATTCCATGAAATGCAGGGGTCACAGTCACGTTCCAGCAACACAGTCGAGCCCAGCAACGAAAAAAATGGGTATGGACCCGTTTTTATTTTTGGCAGGGCTGTCAGACACAGCTTTGCTGGGGCCAGCTGCAGCAAAGTGTGCTGAACAGTAATTTTGCCAGACTCAACAATTCAAAAACAAATTAATTTTTTGTCTGGTGCTGGACTCAACAAATGGTGCACCGGATGGGCTCTTAGCTGTTAGGTCCTTGTTTTCCTTCAGAAATCCCTCTTTTTCCAGTACGCTCCTTGCTGGACCCAGGATTGCCTCTCTGTTGAAGGGCTTCTTTTCTGCTGATGCTTTGTGTCCTTGTGCTTGCACTACTGTCGACGATCAAAGTGTGCGCTTTTGCCCTGCAGGTGGCAGTGCACTAGCATGTTCTGCCTGTGCAGGTTTTTTGTCCTCCATTTCACCACACAATGTGACTTTTTGTGATGCTATTTTATGAGGTAGTTGGCTTTGCTAGTGATGTGTGTACATGTGTAGAGTACTCTAGTATCCTACACCAACTTGACCATTGTGACATGTCCGAGTTGGTGGTGGTTACCAAGAAAGGAAGTCCCAAGGTTTTTCTGTACAATACTGAAGCTGTGTTGTATTGTACCTCCTTAGACAAATTTCAGTCTTGTTTTCCATTCTTTCCGCTGTGTGCCCTTTAGACAGACTCCCCAAGCATGGTTTAACTAGGTGCCCAGTTTGGCACCCATGTCAGATTTTGTTTTTTTCACAATCAGGGCCCCCCCTACCCAACCCCAGGTGTAGGAATCTGGTCCTGCCATCTCCTTGCTCAAAACCTGACATGCATGCTCATCTCAAATTAGGGTTGGCTACCAACAGATAAATAAAATTGGAAGATACATACAAAGTGCAGAAATGCACCAGGATCCCAGAACCAGATCAGGCCAGGGGCCCCAGCTAACACACCTGCCTCAGGCTGGGTGGTAGCAAAGTCCCCCTAATTTTTCCACACAGCCTTTGGCCACTACATTACAGCCAAATCAATTAACCCAATCTTTTGTTATGTTTCTTAGCTACCATCTTCAGATCAAGCACGAGCCTGCCAAGCAGCCCAAGCCTGAAGCCATGAGGGTGAAGCACAGCAAACCCTTCAACCAATTATCTCAATTCCCTCACTTTCAATGGTTCAAATCTTTTGTTCTTACATCCCATGTGTACCCATGACCTACTGTTACAGTATTCCAGCTCAGTTGGACACTTGTGATATGGTTACTATACAACACAGTAATATACACTACTGATACCATATGATTGACTTATTCCTTCATACTTACTATTTACCTGGACCATTAGTATAAAATGTATCCTTCAAGCACAGCACTTGGAATACCTATCCAATTGTTCTCAAACCCACCCCACTACTATTGTCCTCCCTCTTGTGTTCTTAAAAGCTTTGCCAAATCTTGCTGAATCCTATACCTTCACTGAACTCAGCACCAGTCACCTGACATGACTGTGACCCATCACAAATCTTTTCAACTCTACAAAGAGCCCCCAGTGCCAAAAAAAGAAGCAAGGCAGGCCTCATCAGTATTTTTACATTTTACTCTTGGCAGTTTCCTTGGTTATTGCCATTTTTTGACATTTTCCTGGTCCCTGGAAACATGGGATTGGTGCCCTTACATAGAGTATATTAGCCATTTGTTATTTATTATAAATTCATCTAATTTTGTCCTACACTGCCCTTGCTATTCTTAAAAAGGAAAGGACTTTCCTATTCAGATCAAATCACAATCAATGGTTTATTACATTCCCATGCTTGTCACAATTTCAGGTTTCTAGGAAAATGGATGTCTTTCCCATGTTTGCCCTTCCTACAACAAGGACTCTGAACTGGAACTTTGGAAGTCGATGACAGGTTTGCTTGGCATTCATTGGTGCGATGGGTGCATTGGAGTTTGGGAAAGGAAGAGTTGTTGATATGATACCTGGAATCTGGTCGAGACCAAGTGTCGTTCCCTCACCAACTTTCTTATTATTCAAGCAACAAGGAAAATTCCGATATCCAAGTGAACCAACCCACTCTCTTAAGCTTGTACGAGCTCCGATTCCGCCTCTCTGGAAGTCGTTCACATCACCCTGCATTGAATACTGCAATAAAATTATACTGTTGAATCTGCCCAAGCCTACACATTGTCACGAGAAGCTTGTCCGAGGTTCATGTAAGGCTCCAACCATTTAGTTTACATTTACTCCAAACCCAGTAAATAGATAGTAAACCATTGTAAACAGTTTATAAACAGTAAATACTATTTATAAAACAATTTACATTCAGACATTAAAAACTTTCTTGAAAATGGCAGGATCTTGCAGCCATTTCTTTCTGAGAGAATATTTGTAATTGATTCAGCTTCCAATGATGATCACTTGTCCCCCAAATGTGTTGTGAGGTTAAGGCTGCATGTGTGTAAATGGCACACTAATGTACATGTGTAGGAGTGATGTCTGGCATGTGGTTTGAGATGGTGGAAATGGGCCTCTCCAGGTAATGTGTGCTTGAGCAGTGGTGGGATAAACACTTCTGTGAGACATGAGTTATTGAAGAAGCAGAATCCAAACAGCTATACACACAGAAGAGATGATGGAATACACCAGTAAAGAAGTCTAGTGGTCAAATGGCATGTGAGGTGAACTCTGGCAAGGAGCTGTATGGTGATAGATAGTAATGTCATGTGGCCAAGGTCCAAGGATGCTATTGAAGGTATCTGGTGGGTGGAACCAGCATTTCCTGGGATTAAAAAGGCTGGTGCTCCCAGTGAACACTTGGTTCATAATGAAAAAGGAAAGGATACAGGACAACACAAAGCTGGTTATCCTCCCACCATACCACCCAGTGGAGCAATAGAGAGTACAGCTTGGTGAGAACATCCATAATGTGTCAAAGTGGGACTTGACAAGGTAGGATGGCAACATGTAGGATGTGCAATGTCCTTGTGGAGACAATGTGAGGGCAGTGTCAGATGCTGCACAGTATATGAGACCAGCAGACACAATAGAGAACAGTGCAATGAGGAGGGATGAGTGAGCTGTCAAGGAGGTTGTGTCATAACCTGTGCTGCATTGCCAACTCAGATGATACTAAATTGCAATCAAAGGAACCATGGATCACATTCCCAAGACCTCACAGCCCTCACTGTTAGCAAAACTGTATGTGTGATGGTGCCCACAATGGTGTTTGAAATGGCACTCCAAAAATCATTAGGCTTGTCAATGTCTTTGTTCCAAAGTCTGACATGAAGACATCCACATGGAAAACCATTCTTCTTCTACTCATCAACTTATTGGCCTTATTTCTCTAAGGAACATTAAGGACAAATCACTTATGCAGCACCTCCCAAATTGAGGATCTGAAAGTCAACACTCTGTGTTGTACCAGTATTTCTGTGACATAAATCAACCCAAGGTTGGCTAGGTTGTGATGCTTGAAGCTTGATGGCACATGCCACACACAACAGTGCTCATAATCTGTCAATTTGAGATGGTTGTGAAGCTCATTGTGGATGATAGTTGTGGTTCCTTGTCTGCCCCAAATGGTAACTGTTTACTGTTTACCATTTAGTCTACTTACTGCATACTAAGATACCAGTAAATAGATAGTAAAAGTAAACCATGTAAACTGTTTACAAACTGTTTATAAACTAAATGGTTGGAGCCTTAGGTTCATGTATTGGCTATCTACATTTCCCAACCTGACTGAGAGGCCTATTACTACCCACCTTGCTCAGTACAGCCGTAGCGTGCCATTTTGGGAAATGATTCCAGAATCAGGCGGCTGAAAAAGATCTATTCCCTTGTCCACGGAAGCGCACCAGGAAATATCCGCGTGCCGTCTTTCGGGCACCACTCTAGCAGCTCGCGCATTTCTGGCGCACCAACGTGATAGCCGTGGGTCCTCACGTGAAAATTCCTACCCGCGCGCTTCTGGACGAGGGGAGCGTGACAGCCATACAGGTCTGTGGAGTAGGGGTTGAAAGCGTTGACCAACTGGTGAGGAAAAAAAATGTCAGGTTGCGGAACCGCAGAAAAAGAAGAGCGCGCCAACTTCGCCTGATGCCGCCTCACGCTCGTCCGCCTCAGTCCTGAGAGGGACACCCTCATACGTAAAGTGGAGCTTAGGCCAACGCAGTGCACGTCGGTGGAGCTGCTCGAAGCGACGCCGCTTGAAATTGTGGCCGACGATTGTGATGCGCGACGGATAGGCGCCCGTGAGTTCGCGGAAGCGGGCGACGGAGAAGAGCACGTTTTGGAATGAGTCGAGCGCTGCGTCTTCGGTCGTTGCGCGCGTGAACGTGTCTGCGGATGGGAGGAGGCCCGTAGCGCGCGCGAAGCGCAAGTACGACTCGCCCTCGGACGTCGCGCTCAGGGGAGAGGTGTACCCTCTGGAACCAAAAAAAAAAAGTTAGAGTCGCCGGTGACGTGGCGAATGATTGCGTACCCGCTGAATATAAGCAGTGCTTTGGGGTCTTCCGAGGCAATTTGGGAGCTGGGTTGGAAATTATAGACAGAGGTGGGAGATAAAGCTCGAAGTACACTCACCCCCGAGCGATGTGTGCATGGAATATGGACGGACGCCCGCGTCCTCTCTGGTATGATGCGAGAATCCACGCATCCTCGTTTTCTGCCTCTTCGGGGTGCGCTCCTGTCCAAATGCCGTGGCCAGGTACGATGACGAGGTGGTCGAGAGCCGACACTGAAGACTTCGACGGCAGCGTCTCTACGATGCTACGAGGGAGCGAGATATCCTGTATCGGGTTATGGTACAGAGAGCGAAGGTTGAGCAAAACCGAGAAGGTTAAGAATGCGAACAGGAGAAGGGCGCTGCAGTTGGTCAGACGCGCGGGGGCACGAAGTCGTTTGGACAAGGAGCGCGGCGGTTGGTTGAGGATCCTATGGCGCGGAAATGAGACTGGAGCGGGCAGCATCCTGTCTGTTGTGCTAGCTGGTGCCCGCGGTCGTAGCCACGGTGACGCGCTGTTGGGGAGACGAGACTAGGCCGTTCCGGGTTTGTCGCTCGGAGTCGCGGACCCACCTTGGCGTCTGCCTCCGCTCTTGGCAAACTTAGGCTTTCAGATCCTATCATCGTTCTCAAGGACCTCGTGCTCTCACCTCCCGATATGGCTTCTATGAACCCTCATGTTACCTGATGTCTAGCGGATTGTGCTTCGGATCGTGTGGCCAATACTCTCGTTACAATTACAATTGTGAGAAGCCACGGACTCGGAGAACGCAGTGTCAAGTCCTTCGCACGTTCGTTGGCGATACTCACTAAGCACACCGTCCGACCTCTCGAAAGCCGTCGCCGTTACACGTGTTCTACTTGGAGTCGCTGCCTCTAGCCTAACAATTCTGAAACGAAGGTATGTCACCACATGCTCGTATGAGAATTACAGCTCACATGTACTTGTAACTCTCCACAATGCCCAACAGATGCACATGGACTACCTTGTGCTCGATAACGCGGCGACGTCCTAAGCCCAGACTCGTAGTTTGTCGTTCCCAGGTATGCGGTCCCAGGCTCACAAGAAGTCCGGTCCGTGCTCGTTCTCGCGGCCATCAGCTGGACAACTCTCCTTCGAGAACAGGCTTGCGAAGGAATGTCGGAGTCATGACACATGTCCTGCTGACACTGGCTGTCGCCTCTCCTTCATTCCTCTGCCTTCTCCGATTCTCGCAATTCTCGCTCTTCCTCTACGCGTTTGGTCTGTTGTGACGTGGATCTCCTTCTTGATCCACATGCTTCGGACCGTTGTGCTATAGTTGCCACATTGTCTGCGACCCTCGCGCATGAGAAGCAAGGCCGCACCATGCGCTCAGATAATAAGCCACGCGCTCATCGTGCATTGAAACCGAAGCGTACGCCCCCCCCCCCCCCCCCCCCGACTTCGCCGTATAAATTCTTCCACTGGAGCGTAAATTGCGTCTCCATAGCCTTCGTAAACTCTTCACACCACCATGAAATTTGCTCTTCAATACGCTCTCGCCGCTGCCGCCATATCGCCTTACGGCATTGCAGCTTGGGGGGAGAAATGACGCATCCTCCATCGCCCAGAACCATGCCTAAATTGGTCGGCCCAAAACCCAACGAAACCGGCCGAAATGAAAAACCCTTGCAGAGTTGGAATATGTAACATAAATAAATAAAAATAAACCTTGGCGTGGCTAACTTCCCTTCCACTCCCCTTCCCACTGGCTGTCAAACGCGCAACCCCCCAAGACGACGAGCAGCCCCATGCATCATCCACCTCAGACTCCATCAACTATATATACGACTATGCCTTCGACAATGGCTTTTCAATTGCCTGCGATGACTGCTATCGCTAGTGTTACACTGCATGCTTCGAGCCTTCGAGATCATGCAGGGGTGTGCCGGAGGAATGGAGGTATTGGGTATGTGCATCGTGGCCAGTCAATCAGGAGCGTGTGGTACTTCTCCGGAATCAACGAAAGCACGATGTGATTTGGGCGGGCAACGGAAACGGCGATGGCAGGCGAGCCCCAGCGTCGAGGGGAGACACCGCCGCCAGAGTGCGCTCACTATCGACGGCGGCGGCGGCAATTCTCACCGTCGAGGCGCCGCATATGTTCCCGTAGGTCCCCGCCACTCACTCTTATTTTCTGCTGTTTGATCACCTCGGCTTTCCTGAAATCGTCGACGGTCGCTTCCCCACTTCCCAGCGTCCTAAAACCCGGATATGCAGCCATCACATCACCGAGTCAACCTCGGTCCTCTCATTGGTGCGCAGCGCGGCTTTCATACTCGTGAAAAGTCGCCTCTCAATGGTGGCATGAACGGCGTCGAGATGATCCCCAATCAGCCCGCTGGGCCCAGCGACCGACTTGCCCCTCCGACCCGATCACCTCGCGTCTGCATCTGCGTCTACATCTCCACCTCCAGTAGTGAGAGTTGATCGTTGCAGGAAGTCGGCGAACCCCTCACTCCAAATCTCAGTTCGTCACCCGGCCCGCGTGCGTGCAACGACTGCAGCAGACTACAACCGTGTCAGTAGTCACGCTCTCCACTTCGTATGAATCGTACCCGCAGACTCAGATGAGATCGCTCACGAATGCTTGGATACAGGTGTAGGAGCCAGAGGGCTGAAGGTGGAAGTTGTCGCATGTGTGCGTGGGTGGGGAATAATAGCAGGATAGATACTTGATGGTGATGTACTCGTTAATTATTTAATCCATTATTACCAGTTCACCTTGCGGATTCATGCGTTCACACCTCGGGACTCCTACCCTACGAAGCACTTGTAGCTGGTCATATATATATTGAATGCCCCTCACTGGTCCTGAGGCCTGAGACCTGAGCGCTGAGCATGCGTTATTATCTATTCTATCGACCTAAGTCCATAGTGATCCACCCGACGTTGCCCACAAGGGAGGCTATATGGACCGAAAACATTGAAATAATTAATTAATTAATTATCCGGGTTTCCGAGTTCCGAGAAACCGGGAACACTGAAAAACACGGAGAAACCCGAGAACTTTTTTGGCTTCTTCCTGATATCAGAGACGGTGCACTGTGTGGAAGCAGCGTATCCTGGGTTCAAATTCACTCGATCGCGCCTACAAAATTCTGAGCGGTTAAATAATCTGTTCACAAGTGAGCCGGTGGAAACTCAGTTCACGCTGAACAGCGCAGAAGGGTTGGCGAACCAGAAAACAGGTTTACGATATGCATGGCGTACGATATGAGCCAGAGAAATTGGCAGGGAATTACCATACCCGAACAGTTGCATGTAAATAGTATGCGGTCTATTATCGCTGAGATATGACCGGGACCCCTCGTGGGTATTATGATTAGCCGTCCGAGGATTTGTAGAGGGTGGAAATTACGCCGTCACGGTGGCAACCTGACGCGTCTAACATACTAATAGGGGACTTTGTTGTTCCCTTCGATGGGCCAGCCCAGGCTGCGCTTGTCTTACGGACAAGTGACCACCACTGTGTGAACAAAGTTCATGAGGATCCTCGGGGTTCTGTAAGTCGCCACACCTTAACGTTGAGAATGGAATCTCCGAACACTTTGCAACAATTCCCCGAAGCGCACCGAACTTGGTTATCCTTCACAACCCTGGCACTGGCTGTAGGAGGCCGTATCATGAAATCGAGGCACTTACACGAGTAGAGCTGCTTCGTGCCGATCTCCCATCGACACGGAGCCACTTCCTACGACAAGGTCTACGATTCTGGATCTCATACTGTAAGTTAGCCCCGGAGATACTCTGGCCGCGGCCCGTATAAACTTGACCGGACCTTAGGCTCACCCCTACTACTCACTACGCTATCAGGGCATCTCCGACTCAGTCCACCGTTCTGTCGTGCTGGCGGTCAAGATCTGCGAGTAGCCTCTTTAACTAAATGGATGACAACTGGTCACTCACTGGCGCAAATGGAGGATCGGCGTGCATATGATTCCACGTCTGCGTAGACTCGATCTAACTTCGGGTATACCCAGGGGAAGGGTTCGGAACTTTCACCTTGCAGTCTAGTGTTATCTAGCCGCGACAACTGTTTCTGGCTGATGCCGCGCGCGATGACGCGAATGGGTGGCGAATAGAAGGCACGACACCTTTTTCTCTTAAGGCCTCAAGGTTTCAGGCTGGTCTCTGGAGGCAGACTGGTTCGAGACAAGAGCCGTGAGTCGTATTCCCTTGATAAAGGCGCCCACAAAGCTGACCCCAAATATTTTCTCAGTACCCACGTCCTAGTGATTATTCCTGAGGGATTTCGAGCCTTTCGCTTTAGCACTGACTGATCAGTTGAAGATCTCCTTAAATCATGCGGTACTGCCACTGGCTCTCTATGTTCTCTGTCCTTGCTGCCGCATCTCCCGCAAACATAGACACGCCTCGCGCACAACTATGGAGTGACAGAAAAGTGAAGCACTCGTGGGACGTCCTCCCAGCCGACTGGGAGAGCCTCGGTGGCCCACCAGCCGGTGCCACGATCGACCTCCACTTTGCTCTCAAACCCTACGACGAGAACGCCTTAGTTCGTGCGCTCTACGAAGTCAGCAATCCTAGGCATGCAAAGTATGCCACCTCGAACGTTTCTGCGCGCACGCATATACTCATGTGTGTTGTTGTTCCATTTCAGATATGGCGCTCACCTCTCAAAGGAGCAGGTCGCGGAGCTTGTCGCGCCGCACCCCCACGCGCTTGAGCTAGTTACCTCTTGGCTTAATTATCATGGCGTACCGTCCTCCTCTATCTCAACGACACACGGCGGCGGATGGTTGTCGGTCACCGACGTGCCCGTCATCCGAGCTAATGAACTTCTCGGCGCTTCGTACCAACTCTACCAGCATTCTGGGAGGAACGACACGACAATTCTCCGCACGGCGAGTTATGGGCTCCCTGAAGTACTGCACAAGCACCTGAAAACGGTCGTGCCAACGACGTGCTTCGCTTCCATGCACTCACCCTGGCAGACACCGCATGTCCGCTCTGTTGGAGCAGCAGCGGAGCTTGCCAACGTGACTTCAAGAGAGATGGTGGAGTTATCTAAACGCGCCGGGGTGAAGATGGCAGACGTGCGCTCGATGTACAAGACGGAGGCCTATGTGCCAACCTTGACGGACCAGAGAAACATGCTCGGGATTGCGGGATACAAGGATCATTATCCCAGCCAGGCAGATCTGACGTCCTTCATGTCTATATATCGTGTTGACGCGAAAGCCGCGACATACACTGTTGAGCAGATCAATGGCGGCGGATACGACCAGAATATCCCCTCAGCGGAGCCCAACATCGACATGCAGTTCTCACAGGCCATAGCCTACCCTATCCCGCACGTCTTCTACAGTACTGGCGGCCCAATGCGATGGAATACAGACACTCGCAAACCGGCGTCGGGCGACGCGTACCAGGAGTGGCTCAAATACATACTCGCTCAGAAGAACATTCCGCGGACGATCAGCACGTCCTATGGTTTTCCAGAGAAGGATCTCCCGCCGGAATATACGAGTGCTATTTGTGACCTGTTTATGCAACTCGGTGCGCGTGGTGTCAGCCTCCTCTTCTCCACTGGTGATAAGGGCGTCGGCCGTAATTGCAAAGATCCCTCGGGCGTTGTCCGATTCTCCCCCGAATTCCCTGCGACATGTGCGTGTGATGTTTGTCATCCCTTGGGGGTAGCACACAACCCATGCATAAGTCGCTCATCGTATCAACCTGATTTCGCAGGCCCCTATGTCACTAGCGTTGGCGGTACAGCAAGCCGACTCGGACTCCCTGAAGAGGCGGCAGCCCTCTCCGGGGGTGGCTTCTCGAACCACTTTCCACGCCCTGAGTTTCAGGATGAGGCAGTCCCCACCTTCCTCAGTAAACTCGGCGACCAGCATGCCGGCCTCTACAAGTGTGTTCGCTGCTATGACCTTACCTGCCCTATTCTTAAATTGCATTTTGTGCAGTGCTGCTGGCCGCGGTATCCCCGATGTCTCGGCACAGGCGCTCAATTTATGGTTCGTCATCAGGGGCAAGGAATTTTATGCGACCGGCACAAGCTGCTCAGTCCCGGTGTGTTCTTACCTCCATCCTCGAGGACACACCTAACTGACAGTGTCCAGATCGTAGCTAGCATAATCTCACTGCTTAATGACTACCTCATTTCAAACGGTAGGAAACCGCTTGGCTGGCTCAACCCCTGGCTATATGGCGAAGGACAAGCAGGCCTCACCGACATCGTAGATGGCAATAACCCGGGTTGCGGCACTAAAGGATTCCCAGCTGTTCCTAAATGGGATCCTGTTCGTCTTGCGAGGGTTGTCTCCATTTTCCACGTTCGCTGATTTTGATATTCCTATCCTAGGTCACGGGTCTCGGGACGCCAAACTTTTTAGCACTACAGAGCACACTTAATAATCAAAATGGATCAGGGATCTGGCTTGCTAGGTAACATCTCGGACACATCACAACTGTCAAGTTGGAGTGGGATAGCAGAGTACTCTACATACATGCACACTTCATTAGTGAACTATCACATGTATTAAACATTCACGGCATTAACGAGGGCCCCTAGACCGTGGTGTTTGACTTTGAGTCCGACCAGGACTTGTGCACGAGTTCGTACTTCGACGGTGCCATTCCCGTCGTACGTTCTTCCTCTTTCACTCTTCCCCAATGGTCTACGTAATTAACGTAAACGCGGATATTGCAGATCGAGCTCCAGGTCACCAAGCAGGGATACAGTCGACTCCCTCCTAACCCATACCTTTCCGTGGACACCTCGGACTATGGGTTTTGACAGAGTATGGGGTAGGGGGGAGACCCGTGTCACATGACGAAAATTCGGGACAGGTGGTAGAGGCGACTTTATTCAATTTGAACTAAGTGTTATTATAGATGTATCTATGATAATACTAGGGGATTAGTTCCAAACAAAAAAACTCAGTAATTCGGGTGGATTGCATAGACTGAGACTCAAGATGGTGACTCAATTCTTGATTTGCGCTCTCGGACATGATTTCTCAGGGTATGTAAGCCCTTCTTCAGGGAATTGAGAGGGTTTATCATGAAGAAGTGACGAAACTGGTGACCTCGAACACCACATGATCTCAAAATCTTGCTCAAAGTTCCTGATTATATAAGGTTTTACACACAAAATGTATGGGTTTTCAGCCAAAAAAGGTATGGATTATTGGGTTTGAGAGAGTTATGGGTTATGGTCACAATTTTCCTGCGAACCAACCCGGTGGACAATTTTTCTATGGGATATCATAGAGTATGGGTAATGAGAGATATGGTTTAGGAGGGAGTCGACTGTACCGCCTTGCCGCTTGGCTCAATACCATCTTCGATTGAGGGATTTGAGAACGATTTTTTGTTTCACACTTTCGGGTTTTCTTGTACCGCAGACTCCGTGACGGCTGTGTATTAATTCGATGAAAATGTCTTTATTTTGGGTTCGTCTCAAATGGTTACTGGTTTTGTGATTTGTGTTTCTACGAGTGGGTGAAATTTGGCTTTCTCTTTTCCGCAAAAGCCGCCATGCCTAGACACACACACGTCCAAAATGTCAAACAGCCCACGAACCCAAAGTTCCACACACGCACCTTCCTTCTGATCTGCTGTAGCAAACGTCATCTGGAACAGCCTCCGCTCCGTCCTCAGACCCTCCGACAGCCCCTGCTCGAACGCTAAAAACGATGCACAACGATCAACACACAGACGAGGCTTAGTACTGAGCACGGACGGACGTACCAGCATTGACGGCCTCCTTCTGCGCCTGCACCGCCACCTGGCTCTTCCCCGCAATCTCCTTCGCAAGCGCCACGGCCTCCTTTACGACTGGCAGCACGCCATCGTCCCCTTGGGTGCATCAACGACGCGACTAGCCATACCCCACGCAACCGCCTCCTGCGCGCTCCACATACGGCCCGTAAGCACCAGCTCCATCGCGCGCGACTTACCAACTGCGTGCGCGAGGCGCTGTGAGCCGCCGCCGCCTGTGATAGTGCCGATGTTTATTTCCGGCTGGCCGAATTGGGCGGTGGGTGATGCGAGGAGTATGTCGGCCATTAGTGCGAGTTCGCAGCCGCCGCCGAGCTGTTTGGGAGTTCAGTTAGGTGAGGGAGGGAGAGAGGAGGGAGGGGTGCGTACGGCGTAGCCGCTGACGGCGGCGATTATGGGCTTGCGGATGTTGGCGACGTCCTGCCAGCTCGCGATGAACCGGTTGGTGTACACTTCAGCGACTACAGCGCCATCATCAGCGCCATAGACCGAAACGCTAACTAGGAGTTTCACGCACAGGACTTGTCCTTCATCTCCTTGATATCCGCGCCGGCTGTTTCGTTCGTTCGTTGGCGTTGCAGTACGAGAACAATGTCGCAAGTGCACACGCACCAGCAAAGGCCTTCTCGGAACCTGTGATGACTATAGCGCCGATCTCCTTGTCGGAGTCGATGAGGCGGAGCGCCTCGTTGAGCTCGTCGACTAACGCGCTGTTGAGTGCGTTGAGCGCTTTGGGCCGGTTGAGCGTCACGAGCGCGACGGCCGGATCTGGGCGCGCCGTGAGGATGTTTTCGTATTGCTTGTTGAAGACGGACATGAAGCGGAGAGTGGACGTCAAGGCGAATTTGTGTGGTGCGCCTACGCAGGCTGTGCGGAAAGCAAGTCGGCGAAAAACGGGGAAGGACATGGTGCGTAAGCTGAGTGAGGGAGTTGCAAGTGGGAAATGGGACAAGTCACGTCATCACCCGCACATGTAGCGACGACTAATATAAAAACAACCGAGTGTCGCGGTAAGCGTCCAATGTAGTAGACAGGTTATACTATCCAGTAGTAGCAAGACGGAAGAGAAAATAACTACTGTTCTGTTCTGTTCTGTTCGAGTTCAACACAGTCCACGATACGATACTGAAAACCAAACCAAAAACTAAAACACCCGAGATAGATTTGCGTTGGTATTATGGAGTGTAGAGAGAAAGTAGCTGAGAAAGTGAGGCAGCTGTCCTATAGCAACTTGCGCCAGCCGGCGTCCTTGGCTTTTTTGACGAGCCTCTTCACCTCCTGCGAACGAGCACGCGTCGTCACCAAGAGCGTATCGGGCATATCGACGATCACGAGATCGTCCACACCCAGGCACGCAACGAGGCGGCCAGATCCGGGCACGACAATTCCTCCCGCAACCTGCTCTGTAAGAACTGCAGTGGTGGTGAGCAAAGGTTATGGGATCGAGGTAAGATGGTTGCACGCACCAAGACCGACGTCCCCAAGGATGCGAGGTTGGTTCGCTTCTGCAGGCAGAAGTTCCGCGATCGACGAAAAGTCTCCGACGTCATCCCAACCTGTCAAAGTAGATTAGATCTGACAGGAGATACGCATGTCGTACGTACCGAACGTCGCTGGCACGACAGCGACACGCCCTTCCAGCGCTGCCGGCTCCGCAACAGCGTGGTCGATAGCAATTTTTTCAAGGCCGGGCCAGACCTCCTCGAGCATCTTGTTGCGCTTGACCTCATCGACATCCCAGACCTCGGCGATCCTCGTCAGACCCTCCGCAAGGTCGGGTTGGTATTCCCTGAGCAAGTCCATGAGGAACGTGACTTTGGTGACGAACATGCCCGCGTTCCAGCGGTAAGAGCCGGTTGCGATGTACGCGGCGGCCGTGCGCGCGTCTGGCTTCTCCTTGAAACTGGAGACGAGGCGTGCGTTTGGCGCCTCCGGGATGCCCATCTTGTCGCCAAGCCGCACGTAACCGAAACCCGTGGACGGGTGGGAGGGGGCGATGCCGATCGTGACGAGGTAGCCCTTTTGGGCAACCAGGACAGCCTCAGAGACGGCGCTGAGGAAGGCATCAGTGCCAGAGATCATGTGGTCGGCGGCGAACGATCCAATAACGGCATCGGGGTCACGTTGTGCGAGGATCGCAGCGGCGAGTCCAATTGCGGCCATCGAGTCTTTGGGTCCTGGCTCGCAGAAGAGGTTGTCTGGCATGAGATCAGGGAGCTGTTCGCTGATGCTCTTGACGTGACCGGGGCCGGCGACGACCGTAAGACGATCTGCGCCGGTGAGAGGGAGCAATCGGTCCCAGGTGGCTTGGATGAGGCTTCGGCCCTGGAGGGTGACGTCGAGCAGGAACTTGGGATGGTTCTCGCGTGACAGGGGCCACAGCCGCGTGCCAGCGCCTCCGGCAGGAATGACAACATAAAAGCCAGGGATCTCACGCGTAGGGGCGTAAGAGTAAGAAATTACGTTGTTGTCACCGAGAGGCGATGCTATGTGTACAGAGGGAGGAACGGCAAGCGCGGGGATCGAGCTGGAGTGGAGGAATGGAGACTTTGCACGAAGTTGCGGAGAGCTCGGCGCTGGGGTGTTGAAGCCAGGTGTGCCGAGGTGGGGGCTGCGCATTTGCTAGCAGCTCATCCAATTAGCGTATTTGTATGAGAGTTGGAGAGGGAGTGCGTACCGCCGCGACGCCTTCCCTGACTATACGTTCGAGGCTCAGATTGGCTTGACGCAGCTCAGTGCATTCCTGACGCAGCTCTGCAATCTCTGCACGCTATAGAAACAAGAAAGGAGGAGTTAATGGGACCAGGATTGCGTTCGACGAGGCGGGGCACTTGCAGATTTGAGGACGACGTCCATGATTTGGCTAAACATGACCTCTACACTGGGGGCATTAGCGCTGGACGTGGCCTCCGGTGGGTGGTGGGGTACGAAGAGACGAGAGAAGGACATGGTGGCTCAGAAAAAAGATGGACAAGAAGAAAAGGACGAGGATAGTTATTATAAGTTAGCGTGAACGTGTGCTCTTGCCATCCGCACGTGCACTTCTCTCCATCCCACCCGTCATTTCGGTAACCGCGGCGCATGCTTTGTGCGCCTAGACATCGGTAGGAACGCTACAACTATGGTCGAGCTCCGAGCGTAATCTATCCCAAACGACGGACAATACTCTTACCCGCCTATGTTCGTGTCCGCATCTCCACCAATGTCCGCACGCGGGCGCCTCAGACGACTTCTGATCACCGCAGGTTGATTGTCTCCACTCTCACCCCATTGATTAATTCTCGGATGAGCCAGTTGTACTGTACACCACCGTCTCTGTCGCTCTGCACGCTTTTCTTTTCGTTCCACCTGATGTGGCGCCGTAACGCCCATAGTTTTGATCTTCAGCGAACTTTTATGTTTCGAAAAAGTGGCGTGAGGTGCATCTCAGATCCCGGATTTACAGCGGGCAATGGTGCGCAAACAGACGTTCATATACGATGCAAAGATCGGCGAAAACGTGCTCTATATCTGAGGTCATCATTCCTTCGAGGCGCTGTCTTACGACACGCCGATAGGCCATTTTTTTGAAAAACAAGGCAGAAGCGGAGTGTTGATGCCGCGGCGCCAACGAATAGATCTATCGCCGCTGGGCATTTTCCATATCGTCTTGGGTGTCATTAGTAGTTCATGTCTCGGGAGCGTGCGTGGGGCTGCGTACTAAACCGTGCTTGCGAACATCAGGGACGAGAGTGGATGATTGACCCACTCCTGATTAGGCCTGACTGATGGTGGATCCTAGGATAACTGACAGTTGGAGCATTCACGTGCCTGACATTCGCACGCGTTCACTGGACTAATTTACAGTAGAAGGTCGCGATGGTAGCACATGTGAAGCTAACTCGCACTCGCACCATCGTTACCTCCACAGTCAGGGCTGCTTCTCACTGACATTGTGATGCGGGTGGTGACCGGTGAGCCCCCATATCCGAATCCGAACGAGCCTACAGTCCCCGCTGATCCCTCTCCGACCCCCCCCGATTCTCGATTCCCCCTCGCATCCCGAAAGCCATCAATCTCGGTGCCCTTGACTACTCATACCAAGATCCGGCCTTCGCAACCACTCCGGCTTGATACCTACACGCCCACATCCATACGCATTATGCCCTCGGCCTATGGAAGAAGCAGACTCGGACTAACTTGTTGTGAATCCAGCATTATTGTATTGTATCCAGCTCGATCTCATTCACAGCAGCTAGCCTAGAGGGCTGCCCGCGTGCATTGCTTACCACAGCCACATGGCCGAGCGCCTTCGCGTCCGTGACTGAGACAAGGAACTGAGACAAGCAGTGTCTCGCCCGCGATGAAGGCGTAACAAGGGATCTACAAAATGCAGATCTGCTTACGGCATATTCAGGTTTCGATAGAGAATGCGCAAAAGCCAAATGGTCCGTCCTTGAGTTCCTCGACGAAGATACGGAAGTGCCTCCAATGAGATGTCCCGAGATTAAACCAGTGCCAAGATCCATGTGGCGTCGTCGACGTCGTCAATAACAAGGTGAATTGCGGCTTTGCCCTGTCGTGAATTCAACTTGCTCATTGCATCCTTGGCTTGATCCTAACTAATAGTGGGACAGCAGGTCTGGAGAGTTCACATCCACGGGAAAGTCCCACAATCTGGATTTTATTCCAACCCTCAGTTTTTGATTTTGATTAAAGGTAAGGCAACGGAAGAGAGCAAGTGAACCTGTCTTACCGTCTACAACCGTATCTGAAGGGTAAACAACGTACACAACGCGTTGTTTAGATCTTGACTTGGCTCAAGCCTTATAGTAGGAGGAGACCAGTGAGCAAGATTTAGGCTGGCATGTATGCCATGGCTCGAGTTCTTCGATAGTTCTTCGATGCTAATGAAACATCGGGCGATTCGGGCCTTTTCGCAAGCCCATCCGCGATTTTGGTCGCCATGATGGAGCGCGGGATGGAGAAGTCGAAAAAAGGCGCTACCAGGGTTCGAACCTGGGTTAGCGGAAAGTCATCTCCTATTTTGGTAAGATCAGAATCCGCTGTGATAGCCACTACACTATAGCGCCGATAGGTGTCAATCGCTCATGGCTGCGCCAAGAGGAATGAAACGTAAGAGGCGGGATGGGACGAAAGCAGCGAATCACGAATTTCGGTGTTGCGTTCAGAGTGAACTGTGTTGCCGGTGCCCGAGAATGGCCATTCACCCGTGATAGTACCCTAACAACGGGCCGCGATCATCGATAATGCTTCAGCGCAGCCCGCGGACAACTATCCACAACAAATGATCGGACGAATAAGACTAGCTAACACCAACTGCTCCAACCAACACTCCAATGACAACCAACTTGAACCCGTCCCACATCCTCATCGCGCGCAACTCCCGTGGTCCGTCGAACACTACCGCGGCTCTCAGCTCACCAACAGAGACACACGCCGCCGCCTCGGGCATATTTCGCTCCTCGGCGGGGTCCCCACCGTGGTTCCTCGAAGGTGCAGACACTGAAGATGCGATTTCAGAGTTGAGCATCACCGACTCGCAGGAGCCTATCGACGTCGACGAGGCGTTCACTAAGCAGTCTAAGTTCCCTGGGACGGTCAAAATCGTCGTCGAGAGCACGACGTTCTGGTACGCCCACTCCGTCTTTTCCTTTCAGGGTCACTGATGCCACCATCGGGGTGTCGTTGCTTAGGGCACACAAGGAGGTCCTCTGGTTTGCCTCGCCGTTCTTCCAGGCTGCACTTAGCGGGAACTGGGCAGAAACCGGACGCCCGCTCTCCATGTCCTCCGTCATCACCATTTCTCAACCACCCATCGTTCCCGGGGACAAGATACACCCTGATGCTCCGACGGCCATGGCGTTTGCGCCCATGGACCCCGACTTGGATCCAGATGAGCTGGACATTGACGTTTCAGAGTCGAGCGAGCCGGAATCGCCACCTACGTCTGCTGATACCCATGGCACCGAATCGGGTACCCGCTCGGAAGGCGGCACTCGCACCACAATCCCGAAGAGGAAGACACATGAAGCTGCACGACAAGAGAGCTTGGAGAAGCTGTCACGGAACGCGGCTCCACAGGCGGGAGATGCTCCAAGGGTTGCGGATAAAGAAAAACGCAATAAGATTGTCAAACTCTCTTGGAAGCGGGCAAACTCATCTAAGAACCACCCAGCGACAAGCAATCCAGATGCAGTTATTGTGCTCAGAGAAGAAAAGGTGCGATTGGTTCTCTTCCATTTTCCTCCGTCGGACTCGGACATGCTCTCATCCGCGCGCAGGCGAGCACTTTTCACGACTTTCTCCGCTTCGTCTATCCCAGGTACGCTACCTCCCCACACAAATGAGGGCGTGCCACCCTGACTTGAGACGTACTTAACTTAGCATGGAATGCACGATCACGTGGAACAACGTGGAGGGACTCATGAACATCGGCAACAAGCTCTGCGTGCCCTCCCTACAGCGGATCTGCCTCAACTTCCTCCTCACGCACGCCGCCGGCCGCCCAATCAAGGCGATGCGCATCGCGGAGCTCTTCGAGGAAGAAGAGCTCTACCGCGAAGCGTCGCGCTTCGTGCTCGACAATCCTGGTGGGTGGCCAGAACAAGAACTTAGCACGCTCAGCAGCGAGACGTTACTCAAGCTCGAAAAGCGGTAAGAGAGAACTCCCAGACAATCTCACAGCGCGGACCCTCACTACTCCCCTCTCCTCCCCAGACGGACATGGTTCCTCGAACGCGTGCTCAAACTCGGCCTCGTGCAGATCGCCAAGGAATACGAATGCGTATGTTCTCCATGCATACGCTAATGCGCAAGACAACACACGGTTGACTTTTTATCACACTGTCAGTGTCCGTCATGCCCAGATCCGCAGACCTGCGCGCGGCTCCTCGACGAAAAGTGGCGCCAGGCGTACCAGGCTGTCTTCCGCTTCGGGCCGTGCCAGCCATCTATGGTATTCCGGTACCTCCGCACGCTCGAGGGCGTCAGTCCCCCACTCGCGCTCTCGCACCTCGTATGCCAGACGACCGCCAAGGCGTTCGTCGCTACCCGTGCGTCGTCCCCTCTCACCATTCAAAAAGCTCTGATCGATTTTTTGAACGGGGTTGAAGTGTTCGATCGGATGTTCTCGCTCGGCGTACGTGGCAGTGGAACGGATACGGCGCCCCTTGGCGCGCGCGTCGCGGCGGTCGCGGGTATGGCTAGCGCCACGCTACCCCGCCGTCATTTCTTGTATTGCTCGCTCAGGCCGGAGAATCCCGCTCCGCCGCGTGGGCAGCGGCATCATCACCGTCACCATCGCGACACAATGGCGTGAAGTGTCTCGTGGAGTGAGTGAGTGAGTGAGTTTTGCATGTGAATTCGCTGACGAATGCGTGACGTCTATTAGTTCGTGGGCCATGAGGGCCTCCCATAGCACGGCGAGTCTGTAGTTGTTGCTCGAGCAGAAGCCAAGTTCTTTCGTTGCGTCTCACCTATCATAGTAGTCGCCACTTTTATTCATTTCTTCACCGTAACATATAATACGATCTATATTTCTCCTAGTAGTCGCACCGCGTGTAACTTACTGTATAGGGCTTCGTACGCTCAAGAAGGTGCTCGCGTACATCACGTGTCGCATTTACCCAACGCGCCATGGCGTCTGCTTGATCATGACGGTCACCTTGCTTGGCAAGGTCGGTCAAAACCTTGCACGGCCAAACATGGCACATTGAACGTAAACTTACCTGATACCGAGTGCTGATAATCAATTACTTGCTGTCACGTCCAAGCAAGGTTTGTGTCGGCAACGACGACGCGTAGTTAGGTCGATGCCCAGTGAGAATTCCATAAGGACAGTGTGACTACGTCACTGCTTGTGTGAAGAATCATGCCCCTTTTTTAACTACAGAAGTCGAAGCAAAAGAATTCAACACCTTGCCCCGACAAGCAAGTGACGCTCGATAGAATCGAGTACCTCTACGTCTCTTGTGACACGACACCCTCATTGTGCGGCCGTCGCGGAGCGTCCGTTTTCGAGCTTTGCTCTCTAGTAGTAGAAGGATCTGTTACAATACTCTGGCTACGCGACATCTTTCACTCTTTAAGTTTCTGTAAGTCGAACACTGTGCCATGCACATGCACGATCGCGCTTGTCTCATACTCTCTCTGTGAGCCGTTAATTGTTCGTGTTTGAGCTACTGGCACCGTTATTATCGATTATTTTCACCAGTTTCATAAAGTCGGGCGTCCCAATACCGGTGACCTATAGAGCCCAAAGTCAACCAAAGTCAAAAACGAACACGCAAGTCTGAGGGGGACGCACGGGATCCCATCCGACGATAGCCGAAAATCCATCAGTGCCACAGCCTGGGTTCGAGCCCGACGTGATGTCATTGAAACCTGCGAGGCCTTCGCCGTACAGCCAGGGATTGAGGAAGCCCAGCGGTGGTTTGCCTTTTGAAATGAGATGGTCATTCAGTAGAGATATAATGCCTCCCACGGTCTGTGCGCTGGCGGTCAGCGAAGTGCTCAAAGGAGGACGCAAATGACGCAACGGGCGCTGAGCCACTTGTGCCATCCACGGCTAAAAGCGCTCCTTTGTAGAAAACGGGGAACCCGATAGCTTGTGCGGAAATGTCCGGATATCCGCGACCTCTAGCACTGCACAAACAGAGTTATGAAAAGGTCAGGTCAGGTCAGGACCATGGACGAACTTGTAATATTTGCTATACTTATTTCCAAAGTTCCGGAAGAAGTTAGGCACCACGTTATCCTGATAGAGAGGGCGAGGAAAGAAGGACGAGAAGCCGCCCCCGGAGATGCTCGCGGCAACCTCGGGGTCGTTTTCCGACCTGCCACCTTGCGTGCCACCAACACTTGTCACATAGGGACCTACAAAATCATGGCAATCTAGTAAGTGACTTGTCCTGATGCTAGTGTCTGCTTGCAAGCAGAAAAAGAGAATGCAACACGTACAACTTGCGGGAAAGACGGGGAGAAATAAATCAATGGGATTACCAGAACTGTCACGGAATGTGCAGGAACCTTGGCCGACGCCCCAGTCACCGGTCGAGAAGATGACGCTGACGCCTCGCGCACCAAGCTGAGCAAAAAGGTAGCAAATTCTCTCCAAGTACTCTGGCGGAACAATGTATTCGTAGTCGGCATATGACGTGCTGATCGTCTGAGGTATGGACTTCTGATTAAGCACATAAGCGAGCCAATGGATGTATGGATCACTTTCTGTGTTCGCATCGCCGGCTGTGCTGTAGTAGTTAAGTGGCGTCGGGTACGCTATACCTGCCGCGGACTGAATGTCGAAGTTCGCCTCCTCGCCAGGGTTGCTCGGATCATACCCGCCGCCATTGACAAGCTCGACTGTATACGTTGCGTCTTCCCCGTCTGTCCGATATTCCTCCATGAATAACTCAAAGTCCTGCGGACTCGGGAACTGTGCACCGTAGCCCACAATTCCAAGCTCGTTCCGGTCCGCGGCCGCGGGAACGTAGCTTTCCGTTTTGTACAGCGAGCGCAGGACAGACGGCGTGACAGAGACTTCCGGGTCACGGCTCGACAAGCGTTTCATTCCCTTCGTGATTGAACAGCCGAAGTAAGTCGTCGGCACGACAGCTTTTATGTGCTCATGCAGGGCATCCGGAAGAGAATAGCTGATCGTGCGGATAACAGTATCGTTCGTCTCAACATGCTGGTAGAGCTCGTACGATGCGCCGAGCATTTCGTTGGCTTGGGACACAGGTACATTGACCACCGTGAGCCAGTTGCCACCAAGTGTCGTTGAGATGGAGGAAGAGGGCACGCCGTAGTGCTTGAGCCACGAATTGACGAGATCAAGCGTATCCGGATGGGGAGCAACAAGCTCAGCGACCTGCTCTTTCGATAGGTATGCGCCATATCTGCCATGTGACAATGGTACAGTACAGATGGGCACACCCACATGCGGATGGGCAGCGGAGGGACGTACCTTGAATGCGTAGGGTTGCTGACTTCGTAAAGGACATCAGTTAGTGCGTGTTCGTGGTGGGATTTGAGGGCGAGGTAGAGGTCGATTGTGGTCTCTGTATGCGGGTGGCCCATGCTCACCCAGTTCTGTGGGATGGCATTCCATGCATGCATCACCACCATTCCACCCCAACGTGGTACGCGGAGTGTAGCGAGGCTACCGAGGAGCGCGGTGGCAAAGGTAGAGAGCACAGAGAGTTGGCGGCAGCGCATCATGAATCCGGGAGGCACCAGGTTCAGACGCTGGGGGGATGAGGGGTTTCTAGTAATCCTGGATTCCTGGCTGGAGGGACAAGACATTTATAGTGCATCGCGCTGGACTCAACAGTGGAGCTCAGGCCACGAATGGCAGTAATGTAGATACTGCTCACGGGCCAGATCCAGTCAAGCCATTTGACCCACAATTAGACCATGACCCACATAGACACGCCACACGTCCGTTTAGGCCGGTGTCCGGTGACCATTCGCTCTGTGTCGGTGGTGTTAGATCTTAATCATCGGCAATTGCCTTTATTCAGCACTAAAGTGAGGAGTTGGCGGGGCCTTCTTACAATATGTCCGTGTAGAAAGCCGACCCAGCTGCCCAGTAGCTCAAGCAAGGTTTCGGTCGACAAGGTCGACAGCTGGTCCCAAAGGGCAACTCACGATCGTTAGGTTTCACCTGGTTGCGAGAATTCCATAAGGACAGTGACCATGTCGGTGCTTGTGGAAGAACCATGTCTCCTTCCAAATTCAGAAGTCGAAAGCGAAAGCAAAGGCAAAAGCAAAAGCAAAAGCAAAAGCAAAAGCAAAAGCAAAAGCAAAAGCAAAAGCAAAAGCAAAAGCAAAAGGACTTCAACGTTCAACGCCTTGGTCGAGCCGGGGTTGGATTGCAGGACTTTTGGTCAGCATAAAAGAACCACGTCTGTTTGCAATTTCAAACGTTGAGAGCAAAACGGTTCTGCACCTCGGTTGAGCTGGGGTTGGTTTGTGGAAATCCTTGCACGAATTTCAGGCAGTAGAAAAACTGCAAACAGCCTGCTGCCTGAGCACCGTGTTTGTTGTTCCAGACATCGGTTTCGCTTCACTTGCAACGACACATGTCATAACTTGAGTCGCGTTAGCATCGTTTTGCCTTTTGTCTCAAGTGCATCGTTCATAACAACTTGAAGTTAATGCAAAAGAGAGGGGCGATTTTGGCACAGTGCTCCTGTTTCCACGCTCGAACACTTCATTGGTCTCCAACATACACGCAACATGGACGAAAAGAATGAGCCAAGCAAGGTTTCAGCTGGCGCCAAAGGCGACACCTCGTCATCCAGATCCACCAAAATGGCAGCGTTCAAGCTCAAGCTCAAGCTTCGTCTTCTTCATGGCTTCCAATCTCATGTCTTCTTTGCGTAGTCCTGAATAGCTTCTCGTCGAAGACCTGTAGAGGACTTATCTTCCTCTGCTTCTCGAGAGGGCTACGAAGTACGCGTTGGAACTTGGAACAAGCGTTGGAAAGCTTGTTTAGACTGAGGTTCTCCGAGTCGGAGGAGGTTTCGCTAGATCCAATATAACGCAATTCATCTTTTGACCTTGGGAGTTCCTGAGCCTTTCTCCTACGCTTCCTGTCGCTGTTGTCTTTCCAGTGCAAATATCTGTTTTCGCTCCTCAACTTCCACTGTCTTGTCGCTGCTGTTCTTGCTTTATGATACTCTCTCTGTGGCCTCATAGAATGCGGACGAACATGGTGAGCCGAGGTTACACGAACACAGCTGCCTTCCCAGTGACAGCCTTCTACTTCGAGAATATTGCCAACAACTATATATCCACTCCTCGCTTCCGGTGACTTGGTAACTGGACGTTTATTTCAACTCCTCCACTTCCTCTTACTCTTTTCTGGCTTTTTGACACGCCCTCCGTTCCTCTGTTGGACGAGGAAAGGAACTTACTTTACGCGTCTCTGTATTAATCTACAAAATCATCTTTCTTCACGCAACTTGCCCAATTGCCCCAGCTGTCGGATAACGATTCTCCGACTCGGACCCTGTACTCATAGCAGTATGCGTGTTCTCATGCGCGATTTTATTCGTGATACTGCACTGTAGAGCTCTCAGAATGCCCAAACTCGAACATTTCAGCTGCGCCCGTTCGCGACCACTCTGGAACCTTCAGAGAGGAGTTACTGCATTGCATTTTCATTCTATCCGTGCTCCCTACTAACCCGTTTCCACGTTACAGGTGTCGCCCCTTTGTATACGTATAAAAGACCAATTCTATTCTCGACATCTCCCTGTGCTAGCCATGTGAGTTCCCCTCAAAAAGCGAGCTCATCGTCGCTTTATTTCTCACTCGCACTCGACTTCTCTCTTCTCCTAACTTTGTGCCTTCTGACCAGTTGGACCTCTAATCACCAGAGGAGGACCTCCTCTCCTTCACCCCTCTCTGACCGCAATCTTTGCCATGGAACATAACCTCCCTCAATATCGTCCCACGCTTCTCCAATCTACGTACTACGTGACAAGCCCTGGGCTTGTTCATGCTTTGGGCTGGCATTCCGATAAAGTAGGACCGTATCCTTGTCGACAGAACGACAATCAAAACGGTGTAGCGTCCGTTGTCGATTGCTACTCCCTTGCCTTCCATGGTTTGGCTGTTGTACCCCGCTTCCTCATCCAGGCATCCGCTTCTCAGGCAGATTAGACTGCACGAGTTCTGAGATGCGAATGGTGAAACCAAACTCTGGATTGAGAAGAGCCGCGCGCATGGTTGTCATGTTTGTTTTTGGGTTTCCATTGCCGAAGCAACAGTCAAATTCAGTTCCATCCCTGTTGGCGAAGCCGATTGGGACTTTTGCTGATGTTTCACCAAAGTCATTGATCAGCTTGAGAAAGATAACGCGAAATAGCTTTGATCCTGGGCCGACGGAATCTAATCCTTGCTGACAGTCGCGAGAAGAACTTGCGTTCACTCGAAACGGTTCGAAAAAAGGACCGTTTAAAAAGGTCGTGTACTTCCTTTGATACACTTCCTCCCATGCATAACTCATAACTTTTATCAGATAAATGGACCGAACACGCCGTCGACTATGACACAGGACAATGGCCCGTCAACTCGACAAATCTTAAATAGCTATCGCACTATTCCACAGGAAGTTTTCGCAAAGGACAAGCTGTCGATATTGAAGATATCACCGAGGTCGAGCGTTAGTCGAAGTTCACTTTGAACTTCGTTATTCTGCATCCAAAGAAAAAAAGAGGACTCGTTCAACGCCAATTCGAAACCTCATATAAACGGAAGGACGTTCGCGATGGTCCCCCGGGACTTACCCCGTAGAACTTGGATTAGAGAGGTGTGATTGATAGTGAGTGAGGTTATGTTCCATGGCAATGATTGCGGTCAGAGAGGGTGAGGGAGAGGAGACCTCGTTTACGCATTAAAGGGTCTTTTCGAGGGTATTACATGTAAACGTCGTTGATGTAGGATGTAAATGAAGTTTTGATGGTCTACTCACCGAGCCTAAGAGTGGTAGTGTCAGTTAGCGACTCAATTCTTGGGTGCAAGGAGCCAGAAGGTTCTGAACGTTGAGTTAACTGCAACGTGGATCGTGCTGCTCTGCCAACAATTATGGGCTGGCTTTCCAAAAGAGCGCACGCAAGGTGAAAACCATGATTGTTCCCTACTCGACTGTAGTGCGTCAAAAATTAAAAATTAACTGCATTGTCCGGGAATCGAACCCGGGGCGGATCGAAGGTGCGCCCTTCGGGTGGCAACGATCCAGGTTACCACTACCCCAACAATGCTGTGCCCTATCACGTCTGACGTACTATCTCATCTGATAGCGTATCCAAGACCCCATGCCGTATGAAGCCTGGCACTCATCTTGCATTGGGCTGGATCGTCAGGCAATTCATCATAAACAGTCTCACTTCCATATTGTCCCTATGCGGAATAAATGACGCAAAGTTTACTAGCCAGATCGCTGCTCCCCAGATCATGCATGTCCTTACGGGAATGTATATCAATCTTGCTATCTCTCCTCCAGTTTCTTTGCTCTTTTTTTTGCTCTACTCACGGAAGACTCTGCTGTCTCGATCGTTACATGGAACAATGTGACATTGTATGAATGCAAAAGAGGACGAGGTTGTCGCCACGTATCATATCTGATTCGCACTCTTGCGGTGCTAGCGGGGGAGATTCGATGCTTGGGGACTTCAGACTGCCGAAGACGCAGGTATCGTTGCTCCGAAAGTGCGGAGGCAAAGAGGTACTGTGCTGGGCAACGGGGGAACAGGGCAATGAATTTTGTGTTGTAATACAGTCTGGGGGCACCAGCCCACATCAGGAAACATCGGCAATTGAAAGATGCGGGTATATGATAGCACCGGATTGGGGGTTATGCGTACGGATGGCAAAAGAATACAACAAGAAAAATAATAATAAGTTAATCCATCAAGGACAATTCGGGAAAAGAAAATACGAAGTCGTCAGACATGATTTCCCCTACCAAGCCTTTTCAAGGCGTGTAAACCCGCAAGCTATTGACTCCCAGTAAGCCTCGGCAAATGCACTTGGGTTATTGTTAACAACTGAGGAAGGAGGATGAGTGAGTCTGATTATCGGAGCCTAAAAATCGCTGATCTTACAGTCTGAGCAGGTCCCTGTCCCGCAGCCAGCAGTAGAGAAGACATTTCCAGCCCAGTCGCCCTTGATGAAAATAAGTATGTCAACAATGGATAGAACAGAAGACGAGTTAAGAAACTGACGCAGAAAGTCAGGTCGAAGACCATATTGTGTGCGTCAAAGTGCTGGTCGTATCACAGTATTGGGGGTCGAAAGGGAAGTTCGCAGTCGGGGAGCCCCAAGTGTGATCCGGGAATACAGGCTCTCCCTCCTCCGCTCCGTTGAGGATCACATCTGGGACATTACCAGCTCGTGGAAAGAACCAAACCATGACCGCATCGCTTCCTCGGTACATGACGAAATACCCGCCGCCTGCCTGGTTGAACGAAGCGCCATAGGATGTGCTGGGTAACATGGTATCGGCGAAGGTGACGCCACACCCTTCGTTGCCGTTGACAGCGCGTCGCAATCGGTGGTCAAGTTTACTCTACACCGACTATTAGAACTCTGTCGTGTGTGAGAGAAGGTGAGAGAACCCACCCAGTCATCGGTTGGCGCAACGATTCGGCGGGCATCATGCAATTTGAGGAAGTATGCAGGGTCGCCTCGTTATGGGTGTTCAAATTGACACCTAAAGGGGATCATGAGCATTCATACGTCGATTTCTACAGGAGGGCGTGTCCTGACCCTCTACGATGTCTATTTCGCCGCCTTTCGGCCAAGGACCGGCTTGGCTCACCGTCCAAAAGGCGGGCCATGTGGTGCAGCCCGCAGGCATGTGCTGAAGGTCGAGCACGGTTATAGATTCGTTGTACGCCACCTGAGACGAGAGACGGATGCTGTCACGTCCGCGCGCGGAGGGAGAAACAATGGACACATCATCCGCACGCATGAAGAACACATCGTTCTCCACTTTAAAAAGTAAAGCAAGCAGGATTCGGCGAGAGTCTCAGATTGAAAAGGGGGACGACCGCACCATATGTCAGGTTTTTGCTCTGGGCGTCAGCCATGCTAACGTAGTTGACGCGGCCGTCCGTGTAGTCGTTCTCGGTCTCCCAGTTCCATCCCTCGTAGAAGTCCTTGCCAATCCACTCCTCCTGGAGATAAAAGCCCTGACACGCGTGTACGGTGAGGGGTAGAGAAAGAGCTGCGAGGAACGCATAGCCAGCACGCATAGTTAAGATAGAAAACGCTGAGTGGTGTAAAAGGAGTGTGGTATGTTAAAGAGCGACTGTGAAGCACACGGTGCCAAAAGTATAACGGACTGGCGAAACTGGGATGTGGAAGATTTATCTGGGGGTTCTGGAATCAGTCAAGCGATCAAACTCGCGATTAAAATACTGCGAACTGGACCCACATGTGTAGTTCTCATTTACAAGTTTCCGACGGTGATTGTATGGCAAGTCATTTTGACCCGATGAACTCAAGCAGAGGAGTTGAGTTGGCTCAGTTGACTGTAGTAAGGTGTGCACAAATCCTTTTCAGGGACTCGTTATATCACTTGACATGATATATCAACATTCTCCGAAGTAGAGTGGATGTAGATATTGCGGAGAGCTGATGAACACGACAGTAACAGGCACATGCCAGTGGTGGCAACTCTGATCAGAAAGTCATTTGACCCGGACCGGAGGATCTCCCTCTTCATTTACTCTTCATTTACTCTGCTCTGAATTGCTCACGAGCGGACCCCACTCCCTGTATACGTACTCGCCATGAAGAGATATGGATGTTTGTTTTCACCTCACTTCTCAGATCCGCCAGATGCTGCACCTTTGTGCCAACAGACTACGTCTCAAACTGGCGCCACTCTCAGATCGGATTCTGCCCAACTCCTTGATGATGACGACGCTCTTACAATCTTCACACAATGTCTCCTCGTTTTTATATTAATAGAATGTACAGTATCACGGCTTTCCCAAAGAGGAACGCTCGATATGAGTGGCCCGCTGTCTCTCACAAAGATTGGTTGAGTCCATATTTCCACCCCGAAATCTTTGGCAATGATTGATTCGAACTATGCGGTCACCACATTCCCCCTCCCGTGCCCTTCGATTGAATCAGCCGATCTCGTCGTCCCGCGCAAGAGGGAAAACTCTCTCAGTACTTCTGACATAACGCACGGGTTCAAGCGACTACTTTTAATTGCTTTGATGGATCTCAGCTCAGATGACGTCAAGACACTAGTCAATTAGTACGTTCCCAGCACGACAGGCAGCTTAAACGCATCTTCCTGGCCACCAGGGTTAGTATTAAGTTAGATTGCGTACAGACCGGATGCACCATAAGCGACTCTTACGACGACGACGGGACAATCATGCATCATCCCTGATCGTGGTATGGGCTACTGGCCATACCAGGGCCGTCATGACAACGACACGCGGCCGTGGCAGGCCAGCTGCTGTAGCTGAAAGACTACGTCTCTAGCGCGTTGGACCTGCTCACCGTCGACTTCAACACAGGTTCTGTAGACCTCTGGGTGCCCTCAGCCTGCGGGGCCTTCTCGCCCGCTCACCGTTCGACGTATCGGCGTCGAGTTTCGCGATCACCTACGCAAGCCCCTTCGCTTCAGATCTCACGGTCTGGTGCCATGATGATGCGCGACGCCCAGGGCACAGGTAACGTCTTGGGAAGTCTCGTCACGGTCGTCGTATCACCGTCGCGCGCTATGATTTCATCTCAAATTTCTTACAGTATCAGATTGTCCCAACTTGAGCTAGTCAAACGAGGCTGAAAAAACTCCTGCTGTCTCGCATTATTTTCTGGCATTCAGACAATAAGAGGCTAGGCACCGAAATAAAAGGCATCTGATTGAATGCCATATCCATAAAGTCCTATCTCGCTAACCTCGTCACTAAAATGTCCTTCTCTGTAATAACTTATCACCTCGGTGTGCGGTCTCGCAGCTCCAGGGGGGTAGTATGCGATCGTGTCCGACAGGATTGCACTGGGCTGGATGCACTGGGCGGATCGTCATCGATTCATCAGGCAATCCGTCACAAATCACTCTCACTTTCCGACATTTCCCCCTCCGTCGAGATCAATGGCACCAACCAAAGCTCGTAATCCCCGCAAAGTTCGTGATCCCCCAAAGTCGCGCAAATCCTCGCATTATGTCACCCGAAAGTGATATATCGATTGCGCTTATCTTATCTCTCCTCGGGTTTACTGTTCTACTCACCAACGATTCGAATTCTCTTACATAAATGCTGTTACCATTGTACAAAGTCAGAAGAGGTCGGGTTTACCGCCACGTGGTACCTCCGATTGACACTAATGCGGTGTCAATGAGGGACATTCGAGGTCTGGGGAGTTTAGACTGTCAAAGGAAATTAGACCGTTCATGCATAAAGGCCTAAAGTGCGCAGTGAGAGCGGGGGCTGTGCTGGAATGGGACTAAGAAATGTTGATTTGTACTTAGTAGAGCCAGAGGGCTCCACCAGCCTCGCCGTCCAGCACACGTTGTCAATTGAACCATTTGTTGTGAGTATTGCTGATGCCTGATATACTTTAAGAAAACAAGACGGCACCAGGTTATGTCTACGATGGCAAAAAAGAATGTGGAACAAGATCAAACGACGGGGTCTTACATCAAAGATAAATCCGCGAAAAGACAGAAACAAACTCGTCGCACACTGACTGATCCCCTACCACGACGGCAGAGGCGTGTAAACCCGCAAGCTATTGATTTCCCAGTAAGCCTCCGCAAATGCACTTGGGTTATTGTTGACAACTGAGGGAAGAATATCAGTGAGCTTGCACATCGGGGTCTCGAAATTGAGGGTCTTACAGTCTGGGCAGGTCCCCGACCCGCAGCCGGAAGTAGACCACACATTGCCAGCCCAGTCGCCCTTGGTGAACGTAAAAAAAAGCGCGTCAGCCGTGGATAGAACACAAGACGAAAAGAAAGGAACACCAACGCAAAAAGTCAGGTCGAACACCATTTCATGTGCGTTGAAGTGCGTGTCATAGTCACAATATTGGGGGTAGAAAGGAAAGTTCGCAGCGGGGGAGCCCCAAGTGAAATCTGGGTATATGGGCTGTCCAAACTGCGCGCCGTTGCAGATGACCTCCGGGACATAACCGTCACGCGGGAAGAACCAGATCTTGACCGAGTCGGTCGCTCGGTACATGACGAAATACCCACCACCTGCCTGGTTGAATGGGGCGCCGTAGGACGTACAGGATGGGCTGGGGTCTGAGAAGATGACGCCGCATCCTGAGTTGAAGTTAACACTGGTGTCGCAATTGGTGTTCGCTGTTTCTCTACCAAAACAAAAACAAAAAAAACAAATTTTCAGAATTCTGTGTTGTAGATGAAACTGAGAAACACCTACCCAGTCTGCGGTTCGCGCCACTGATCGGGAGGCATCGTGCAGTTGGGGGTGGTATGCAGAGTTGCCTGGTTATGGGTGTTCAAATTGACGCCTGTCGGACGCGTGAATTTAGCATTCGATTTTCACAGGAAGGGCGTTATTTCTCACCTTCTATGACGTCAATTTCGCCGCCATTCGGCCATGGACCGGCTTGGCTCAGTGTCCAAAAGGCAGGCCAGGTGCTGCAACCCGCGGCATGTGCTTGACATCGAGCACGGTTAAAGAGTCATTGTACGCGGTCTGAGACGAGATGCGGATGCTGTCGCGTCCACGGGCTGAGGCGGGTACGATGGTCACGTCGTCTGCACGCATGAAGAACGCCCCGTTCTCCACTGAAGTGAGCAGAATTTCAGCGCGAGTCTGAGCGCACGGAAGAAGGCGGGGAAAGACGCGCACCATATGTCAGGTTCTTGGCCCGCGCTTCAGCTAGACCAACGTAGTTGACACGGCCGTGCGTCGGGTCGTTCTCGGTCTCCCAATTCCAACCCTCGTAGAAGTCGTTACCTATCCACTGTCCTGGAGAAAAAAGACAGGACTGGCGCGAGCGGTGAGGGATAGTAAAAGAGCGGCGAGGAACGCATAGTCAGTACGCATAGTTGAGATAGGAGACCCCGAGCGGTATGAAAGGAGTGTGGTTTTGTAGAGAGGCAAAGACGTAAAGGAGAGAGAAGAAGAGAGCGAAGGATACGGTGCCAACCGTATAGCGGACTGGGCGACGCCGGGACGTGGATGCTGGGGGTTGGTTGGAATGTTGGTTGTCAGCCGAGGAATGGATTAAATATACTCTGAACTAACGAGTGTTTGTGCTCATTTTTTGGCGGTTTCCCGATGGCAAATTGTAAACAGGCGAAATTTGAGCACAGAAGTGCTTCGACAAACGCAACTCCAATGGAGTTCGCCCAAATGGTGCACTATTCCTCTTTAGGAAGCGTTTGTATAAGTGTAAATTGCTTCCTTTTCCCAAGCGCTCAGGGTATTCTCCCATGTACAATGGACTCGTCGATATTGTTGATAAATCTCAGCTCTCGGTCGAGGTATTGGTTGTCGTCTTTGTAGGCCCTTTCGGAAGTCCGGCGACTCGCATGCGTCGCTTGACAGCTTGACCGAGGACTTACTGTCGCCTTGACTGTGTCGCACTCCATCGGTGTGCTCTATAATTGTTTACCAATGCTATTCCTGAGAGATTCACTGACGACGGAAGAAGCAGTAGATGGTTTGATGAGGCAGACGTGGACCTACCGTTTACTCAAGCGGACCCACCTGTATTATATGTTACGTCAGTTACCCGAGCTTGCCCCGGCCCACGGACGTTTGCTTTCACTTATCCAGATCAATGCGGCAATTCTTTGCCAGCTAAGAAGAAGCCGCACAACCACCAACACGGGATTCCACCCAACGGTCCATTTTCCCATGACGATGCAGCTTCTGCTGGCCTGAACTGAAACGAAGGACTTAGAACGGATTTGGAGAAGGACGATGCCCCGCCCCTTCCAGTCCATTGGCGATGCTCTCCCGACGTTCGGTCCTCGTTTATCTACTAATCGAATGTATCAGGGCTTCCCCGGCAAGGAACGCTGGGTACGCGTGGGCGCGTCGTCACGTCCTTCTCCTCACTGGCTGACGCTCTCCATAATAATTCTTAAAAGACTGCCCGGTCCAGCGTTTCCACCTGAGTCTTCCATAGACACGCCAAAGTCACTGGGGATATTCGATTCGAGCTATGCGGTCACTACGTTCCCCCTCCCATGCGAACCCGCTAATGTCGTGCACAGGAGACAGAATCGCGCACGGTACTGTTGAAATACGCGCGCTCAGGCGACTATCTCGCTGGGCTAGGGCTGAACCCCGATGATGACGTCATGGAACTGGTAGAACGCTACTTTCCCAGCAGCAGCAGTTTCAACAACGCGTCTTCCTTTCCTCCGTCGTCGGGCGTTTCAGACACATCATCATCATCATCAATACAGTCCATCGTTCCTGATCATAATGGCGATGCCGACAATAATGATACGTTTGTGACGACGACAGCGGGGGGCCAACTGATGCCACTGCAGGACTATGTCTCCGGCGCGCTAGACGTGCTCTACTACGGTCCCGTCGCCTTTGGAACGCCGCCGCAGGTACTCACCGTAGACGTCGACACGGGCTCAGCGGATCTCTGGGTGCCCTCATCTTGTCCGGCCTGCCGCGGCGGCGCCCGGCGCCAATTCTCTTCCGCGCACAGTTCGACATACAGTTCGACGAGCGAGGGTTTCGCGATCACCTACGCAAGTCCCCATTCCGGTGCTTATGAAGGGACTGGCGCTGACGCTGACGCGACACGCAGGGCACGGGCAACGTCTCGGGCAGACTGGTCACGGACGTCGTGTCGATCGCCGGACTGTCCATAGCAGGTCTGGCATTCGGAGCTGTCAACGCACGGTCGGACGGTATGGAAAAGCAGCCGAATGACGGGTTGATTGGAATGGCGTTTGGGACTATCGCGCAGTCGCGTCGGGCGACGTTCTTCGAGAGTCTTATCGCGCAGCGGAAGATACCTGCGCCGCTCTTCTCTGTGCATCTCTCCCGGCACGAGCAGAGCGGTTCTTCCGTGTGTATTTTCATCGTTCGGATCGCGCACTCTAATTAATTTGCTGGGCTGTAGGTGTGCTTTGGCTGTGTCGACTCGAGCCGCACGACTGGTCCCGTGACTTGGCTCCCCGTAGTATCCAGAGTGAGTGATCGTACAACAAGCTGGTGGATCATTTTTACAAAATGACTATCTATCAAGTCATACTGGACCGTCAGCATGGATGGCCTGTGGGCCGGCGGCGCTCGGGCACCCACCAAGCTGACCGCAGTAAGTTAGTACTACTTTAGCGCCCGCTGACTCATATCGTATTGCTTCACTCTGGTCCGGTTTTCCGTTTCGCCGGAACAGGCGATTGACACCGGCACGTCCCTCATTTACGTGCCTGCAGCGCTTGCAGCCGCATTCTACGCGCTCATTCCTGGTTCTAAACGTGCGAGCCAGTACGGTCCAGGATTCTGGAGCGTGCCGTGTTATTCTGTCACACAAATCGAACTCTCCTTCGATGGTGGGAACCGGCGCTTTGCGATACACCCGGACGACTTTTATCTCGGTCGTGTTAGTGCGGGCTCCACGGCTTGTGTTGCTGGCGTCCTCTCTATAGGTAATGGCCTACCGCCGAACCTCGCCATCATCGGCGATGTATTTCTAAAATCCTGTGAGAGGATGGATGTCTGATTGACTCTTTATCTTTTCGCTGATGGATTTTTTTTTGGGTAAAGGGTATTCTACATACGATTACCGTAACGGTGGAAGAGTAGGCTTGTGGCCGGACACAAATAACCTGGGGCGGCGTTAAAATTCCCGCAGCGCCCAGATCACCCATCATAATTGTATTTTTGTGCGGTCTCTTTAATCCACGCGCCGTACAGAGAGAGAGTTGCTTTTTATCGTCACGTAATTCACACTTGAGCGTCGAACCGAACCGTGCGTCTGTCTACTGCGTCTTGGGTTTTGCGCCCAGCTTTCGACCACCGCCTCCGAATATCTTCCGGCGCTGCTTGATCATGTGCGTATACATCGGATACAGACCTATCCATGATACTCCACTCAGCACGTGAAAAGCAACGCCATACAATACAGCATCACGTACCAGGCCACCACGCAACGAAGAGCACACCGCGCACGAGCGCATAAGTATGCCACTGCGCGAGCGGACGCGCATCGAACCACGCGCCCCGCGCGCGAGTGATACAGGCAGCGTCGCGAAATTGACGAGCGCCTCTGATCCCGCGCCAGTCGGATAAAGCACGAAGAACGTCGAGTAGCGCGCCCATGTGAGTACCGCCGGTGCGTTTCCATCACCGAGTAACGTAGCAGCGTAGAATGCATATCGTATAACTTCCGTCAGCGCCCACGAGAGCACCATGCTCGCGTAGAACGGGCTGCGTTGGGCCTTGAGGGCGCACATGCACGTCAATAAGATAAGGGGATGGTGCGCGCGCACACGTACGGAAGGGAAACGCAGCGCTATGCACCAGACGGAGAAGAGACGGCTTGATACTTGGACGGCTGTCGTGGGGAGCGGACTGCGTACGAGACCGAGCAGTACGTGGAGGACTTCCAGTACTGCGCCAGTTTGCACGTATGCGGTCGTAGTGCCCACTGCATCGTAGGTCGTGCAGGCGCGCGTGTAGACTGCGCGAGGGGCGCCGGGAGGAGCGAGGGTACCCAGATGAAGGGCAGGCGGGAGTCGTGCTGTGGGTGCCGAAGAGGTGGACGAGGGTGCGGTAGAGGACGAGAGACCAGCCTGCGGCGGAGAGGACGTTGTACGCCACTAGGTACGCCTGGACGAGGGGCGCTGCAGTAGTTTCTGTATTGGGGTTAGTTGTATTAATTTTTTTGATGCGGTCGGCAGATACTTGCTTGTCTTTCTCTGGTCACGGCGAGGCTGTGTGTTCTCTGGCGCCATGGTTGTTGGAGAACAAGAGTGGGCTCTGAGGATGACTAAGGGGGATGACCTTGCTTACTCGGATGACCGGGAGCGAAAGATAAATAATGTAACAAACTGTTTAGAAACAAACGGGAAAATACACGAGTGCACGCCTCCGCATAAACAGATAAGCTATACCCCTCCCAAGGGCGCGATCCTGAAGCAAGGAAGAAAAGAAGGAAAGGAAACGAGGCAGAACGGAAATGGAAGGAATCGAATATACATCCACAACATCCCCCCCCACCCCAACATTGGTCCCTCGGAAACAGATCGCCTCCATCCCGCTCGTCCGTTTCTTCACTCCTTCGGCTCCTCGGCACTCTTCCCTCCTTCGGCCACCGGCGCCGCCGCAGGTCTCTCCTCACCACCGTTCGGCGGAGGCACGGACGAGGCCCCTGAGCCCATCATTTGCGACTGACTGAGTGCCGCCCGTAAAGCAGCGTTCTCAATTCTCAACTGGTCAACCAGCGCGCGACATTCCTCCCACCGCCGATTCGCCTCGTCGGCGGACGCGAGCGCCGCGTCTAGTAGCTGCGAGCGTGATTCTAGTGCTTTGACGTGTCTAAAAGCCGGATTCGTAAAAACAAAGACATGTCCATTATTAGAATGTGATAAAAAAAGGAAGAATGATAAAAAAACGCACTGGTCTCTGCGCTCGCGGAAGGCGCGTTGGGCCTTGCGATTCTGTTCGGCGCGCTTACTTTGGCTGAGCGTGCGAGCTGTTCCTGAGGTCGGCGTTCCCGTCGTGCCATTCGAAGCCTGTGATTGGGAACGCTGTTCTTCGGTGGGAGGGGGGGGAGGGCGAGTTGATGTGGAGGGGGGAGCATAGCAGGGGAATAGCCGGCGGGCGCATATTGATAACTGGAGGGAGGGATGACATGACCGGGAAGATGGGGAGGAGGGACTAGGGTGTGTGCGGGGGGTAAGGTGTGTTGCATAGCAGCTGGTGGAGGTGGAGGAGCAACAGGTTGAAGGGCGTCTGTGCTCGGAGGAGATTTACGCTTTCGTGACCGGGTTTGGGTCTGAGTCACCGAAGGCGGGTCTTGTCGGAGTCGCATTGTTTGTATTGTGGCCTGTTGGGGCTGGGAAGGCTGCTGCTGTTGCTGCTGCTGCTGCTGCTGATCTGTGGAGGTGTTTTGGGGGGGCTGTGCAGGGGGAGCATTGGGAGATGACTGCGCATGGTAAGGCGATTGAGCTAACATCAGGTCGATGGAAGGAAATTTGGTGAGCCAACGGGGGGTGCGTATTAGTAAGATTGCCTCCCGTCGGACTTGGCCGGTTTACTCACGCTGTCCCCCCATTTCTGCTGTAAACGAACTCTGGCCGCTACCTCCGTTTGCAGGCGTCATACACCCTCTTGTGAGTCAGCGGAGTGTTGTGCGTCGGGATGTTGAATTGCTATTGCTGTGTATCCCGTTCCTGCTTATGTACGTTTAATAATCGCTGACTAACACAGGCACATCACACACACACGCACAAACAGATTACATAACAGACAACGACCGCGTGGTTGTCTCGACCTCTGCTGCAGTCAGCCTCACCCCCGAGTACACAGACTCCTCTGTCCTCCCTTTCATCTTCATCTTCATCTTCCTTTTCTTTTCTTCTTTTCATCTTCTAAGCGTCATAGTCATGGCCACACTACCAGACTCTCAGCCACCCCCAACAGCAAAACCCCCAAGACGCTCCCTCTTCGCCCGATCTTCCTCTAAATCCCCAAAAAAGAAGGAAAATGACTCCCTACCAGCCCCGATCACTCCCGCCAATCCATCCGATGACCCTCCCACTCCCTCCGCGACCACATCCGCACCAACCACCAGCCCTGATGGGGAGGTCAAGTCTGACCCGGCGACGGCGGAGAGTTCCCCACAAGGGCCGGTCCCAACCACTTCCCAGGCTCCACCTGAGCAAGCCTCAGCTCAGCCAACAAAGACATCCACAACGACGGTAGCCTCATTGCCAGTCACATCGACTTCCTCCGCCGTGCATCCCACTTCGGAACCCGCCGATGACGCCGACCGCGAGAAAGAAAAGGACAAGGGTTCCCTCTCCACCACACTCACGGGGACCCACCACACGCGTGTTTCACGCAAGGGCGCGCAGACGGCGTCGGAAGGCGCCCACTCGTCCACCGCGGCAGAAAAGCCACCCTCCCTCAAATCCGCGGCCAAGCGTAGTAGGGCCCCGAAACCCCAGTCTTCTTCCCCCCGCGTGTCTTTCATTTCCCGCCTTTTCCGCTCCCTCGTACCCTGCGTGGGCTCTTCACGCCTTCCGAATGAGGCCGTCGATGATGTAGCCTCTGATCCTAACTCTTCCGCCTCTGCCCTCCGTGACAAGTCCGCTCGTGACGCGGAGAAGGACGCGTCATTGCGTCCCGTCCAGGAAACTCCAGTTCCTGCTGCCAACGAATCCGATTCGGATCAGCCCCATCCTGGCATAGAGGCTACTTCGCTTCCTCTCGTCTCCACGGTAGCACCAGCTCTTCAAGTAACGCCTCCCGAGACCAACAACAATCTGGACATCGTCGTCCCCCCAACGCCACCAAGGTCATACCCGAATCTGAAACAGGCGGTGTCACATCAAGCGCTGTCGTTCCCCCTGGTTCCACCGCCGAAGAAGTGGCCCACCTTCGCGCGCAACAGGCCCACGAGCCTTCATCAGGGGATGAAAGCGATGGCACAAGTTTCACCGAAGACGAGGAGGTGGAGGACGTTCATGGCGTCGATGAGGCTGAGGACGACGAGGACAGACTCATATTAAGCGGGGGCGCTGGGATCCCCATCGGAGCCGTAAGTGCCAGCTCATCGTTGCTTAGGGCATTGATTGCTCATTTGTTGTCAATCAAAAGGACGGAGTTCTCGACCGCTCTTACCCCCAATTGCCCCTCAACACGTGGGACGCAAATGTCTAGTTTTGGACCTCGACGAGACGCTCGTGCACAGTAGCTTCAAGGTGCGTCTCCTAACATCCGTTTTCACTGCTGACTCTTTCTCCCCAGTCGATCCAACAAGCCGACTACGTCGTGCCAGTCGAAATCGAGTATCATTGGCACAACGTCTACGTAATCAAGCGCCCAGGAGTGGACAATTTTTTGAAAAAGATGGGTGAAATTTACGAAATTGTAGTATTCACGGCAAGTTTGAGCAAGGTTCGTGCCACTGTCTGATATATGTGCATGTCTTACCGGAGGCATTCAGTATGCGGACCCTGTCTTGGACAAGCTAGATATCCATCATGTCGTCGCACATAGATTGTTCCGCGAGAGCTGTTACAATCACAAGGGGAATTATGTCAAGGTAAATGCCCTCGTCCTGCATTGCGCTTCGTAAACGCTGGACACAAATGACCGCTTGCAGGACCTGTCCCAACTGGGCCGCCCCATCGCTGACACGATTATCCTGGACAACTCGCCGGCGTCGTACATCTTCCACCCGAACAACGCCGTGCCAGTCTCGTCTTGGTTCAACGACCCTCACGACACGGAGCTCACGGATTTGTGCCCTTTCCTTGCGGACTTGAGCCCTACAGATGATGTACGAGGAGTGCTAGATGGTGGTCTGTAAGGACGCGACGTCTATGCGCTCCCGGCCCCCCTCGCTTTGTTCAATTTCTCTTGGTCGTCGTTTCCCGGTTTAATTGGTACATACAATCAATTTCTTTATACCCCGCAATCCAAGTCAGTCACATTCGTATCGGCTTCTCCGCTCTTGCTGTTGCAAACACGTCACTCTACTCTCGTCCCTCCATCCCCTCCTGATGACCCTCTCGCCTTTTTTCCACCCCCACACATTCCCCAAGGTTGACCATATGCTGCTGTCGTCGGAATTACAACTCTCCACGCTATGACTTGTATACGCACCACACCCTCCTTATTTTTTTTTCTTTCTGAGAGCAAAATACGGTCATTATGCTTCCACCACCACCCACCATCATCCTCTTGACAGTGGAGGTACAATGCCTATACCTCTTCTCTCCCCTATCTTTGACTTTTCCTTCACCACCGCCACCCCACGACCAATCGCGTGTGTGTGTACCGTACCCCTCGACTTGGGTCTTCTCGCCTTCGGGCGTCGTCAACCCGTACCTATATCTGGTCAACTCTTTTTTGTATTTTGGTCTGCCGTTTGCTTTTTTTTCATCTTATATTTTTTTCCCCTACTACCACCCGAGATCCTTTCTTCTTGTGACTTCCTCTCTACAGTATTATCTTCTCTCTCTCTCATGCAACGAACTGGTTACGAACAAAAAGTTATATATAAAATCAAAAACAATGCGATGACCTTTTTTTTAACCCCCACCCCCTTTTGTCTCGTGCATCCCTGTCGCTCTCACGGCTGGCTATTCAACGATAACTAAGGTGTCTTTTGTTTTTTTCTGCCACTGCGCAAACATAGGACGCGCGAGTACAGTAGTGTCTCTAGTACGCTATACTAGTGGCGCTTGGACGGCTGCCCTCGGCCGTGGCGCTAGCTAGGCTAGTTGCTTTGACAGCCACTACATACTCAAGCTACTGTAGTCTCTGTAGTGTATGCTAGCTTGCTTTGGTCAGAGTGCCCGCATGGCTCGGCTTCGGATTGCAGCCACTGCCAGGCTCATGGGCACTTTTGTTGTGATCTCGTTTCTCTGGCAGGCCCGCGCTCAATTTAGCGCCGCCGGGATACATACTGTACATGATAATGGCCTGCTCCCTTCGTCGAATAAATAATTTGAACAGCTGTGACGGCGTCCCGTCTTCCTGCCCTGCCTCTCCCGTCTGCTTCCTGACAAAGTACGCGTGTCAGGTAAAACAATTTGTCTGTCTGAAGTGAGGGGCTGCCAGACTCCGAGTCGCTGAGGACCCACCAAATCCTCAAGGACTTGTACTAGGAATCCTTGGCAACAGGAAGTGAACGGAAATCGGGTACAGTACAGTAGCGACGGATTGCACCGTATCGCCAGTCTGGCGCTACTGTAATTGAATGTTCCAAGTTGCTGGTCCTCGCCAACTAATATAATAAGCGCCGCTACGTACAGTACTCTCCCCATTTGTCTTAAATTTGACATTCGCAAGATGGATCTCAGCTGGGGTAATAAAAGGTCATTTTTTTTTTGGTACTGTATCGCGTCAGCCGCCTGGTTCTGTAATGCCATTCATGGATAATGTGGTCCGGTGTGCACCATTTCACCTCTACCCATGTGGATAATATGGGATTTCAGGAATTTTTGAAGGGCATAAACTTACACATTTTTGGACATGCCACCATATACCTCACCTCAACTCTCATCATCACTCGTACCTGGTACCTTGCGACGTGAGAGTTACTGTACTGTACTCGCTCCCAGCGCACACGATAAGCACTCTTCTCACTGGCATCGGCCGCCGTGTTCTGTTGCGTGCGGCGTGGCTTTCAACGTACCGTAGGGCTATTAGAGTCTCCCGCTCGACGGAAGGAAGTAGAAGCCCGTTCCGTCATTCCCACCGCAATATTGTACTGTATTGTGCGCGCTAACTTACGAGTGGTCTTCTCACTCACTTTGTCGGAGCCTGTGTGGGTCAAGGCATCATGATCGCTACCGGTACTTCTCTGGGGTAGTACTGATATGCTGCCACGCGAGGTCGTGAGGCGCCAACGCAGGTAACGGAACCTGAGGTGGAGAAATTACCTCTCTTCGCATCATATCGACGACGCGAATCGGCGTGAGTAACGGTTCGACGCCGGTACAGTACTTTGCACAATAGAAGCTATTTGGCCATCCATGCAAGTTCTCACGTCACCGAGCACCAAGCGCTAGGAGAACAAGGGGCTAACTTACTGTATGTTGTACCTATCCCAGCTCCGAAAGGTTTTGCACATGGATAGCTTTCCAGGCGGGGCGCGAGCTGAGCTGGTCGCGCCGCATCAACTTCACGGTTATCTCCCAAGCTACCATGGCACCCGATGCCTGTGAGCGTATGCAATGGCAATGGGGTTAGAACGCAGCGAAGCAGAGATCAAGACGGTAAAGCCAAAGCAATGTGAAGTCACAGAGTCGGAATCCCTGTCGCTGGTGTGCATCCCACTTCTTCTCAAATGAACACGTACTTTGGTTGGCCTTTGATCACTTTCCCCTCGAGCACCTACAGCAGTGAGAAGCCCACCACATTTTGGAACCCGGAAGCGCAATTTCTCCTGTTTTTGACTTAGTGCCAGCAAACTTGCCATACGTACTACCTACATGCATACATACTATATGCACTCTTCATCCATAATAGGCGAGCTCAGTGACCTGCTCCTTGAACAGGTGCGGGCTCTGTCTGCACTGGATCATGTATCGAAGAGTGGTAGGGAGTAAATGCCTTGGATGATTGATAGTGTCTTGACCGAGGCGTCCTCGTGGGGAATGAGTGCGGGGCGGAGGTTGATCGTGGTTCCACTGGGTGGGCGGTTCACGCTGTCCAGTTTTCCAGGAGAGCACAAAGTATGGTTCGCGCGCAGAGCAGTAGCACGTATAGAAAGCGCAGAGATCCGTTTGTAGTGCATGATTACAGGCAGCAGCTCGTGAAGTTACGAATATGATGTTCAGTGATCCCCAAGTTGTAGAGAAGCTGTATACTGTGACTTGAAAGCCTTCTTCAACTCGAGTCGTGCTTCGTTCGTATTAGTCATGGCGCCTAGTTGCTTTTTTCTTTCGTTTTTTGAATCTCACTGTACACCTGCACGGTGCACGACTAAGGTACAGGCAGGTAGACACACTAGAGTGGAAGTTGCTTTTCAGATCATGGTTTCCAAGAAGTGAGAACCCATTCACCGATGTCCTAAGTCAAGAGAGAAACGAAAGTAGTCATGAAGCGTCAAGCGACACTTGCCAAAAAAAGCGACTCCACGTAACTTATGGCCAACACCGACCAACACCGACGTGAGAAGCGTTCATGAGCTCCCCTCAACACCAACGAGATGTTCGCGGTAATGACTGAGGTAAGTTGATTTGGAGGAGAGTGGTGTCCGATATATTGACGTGACAGCAAAGCTGGTCAATGAAACCAGTCATTGGTTTCCCTGCACCCAGCGCAAGAATTTCTCCGGCTGATTCCCCCTGTCCTCTGGCCGCGAGCACTTCTGGGCCCAGATTTTGTTGTTTGTACTTTGGAACTCGTCAAAGATGGCGTTGAATGCCAAAATACGCACTAGCACGCGTTAGTTTGAATCGCCAGCTCGCCTGCTCGTCTGATTCCCAATCCCCCGGCTAAGCCACTTATTCCCTTCTCCCCCCATTCCGTTATACGGCTGGCACTGTGTTCTTTGCTCTATTCCTGTTTCTCCTTACATTGTTGCCTCTCGCGAATTACACTCCTTCACACTACTCCGGAATTTCTTTCTCAACTATGCGATCCGCCGCCAGTGGCTATGCGATCCTCGCCACACTTTTGTCGCTCACTTTATGCGCCAGGGCAGACTTCTATCTGAAGGATGAGTGGATCGGCGATGGGTTCTTCCAGGGCTGGAACTGGGAGACCATTGATGATCCGACGCATGGTCGCGTCAACTACGTTGACCAAAGTGATGCAAAGATGAAAAATCTGACATATGGTGCGGGTCATTTACCTGCGTCTCTTCGACTCTCGCTGAATCCGTTCTTAGCGGACGGCGAGAAGTTCGTCATGCGTGCCGACGATGTGTCCTTCGTTCCCTCCTCCGCGCGGGGGCGTGACAGCATCCGCATCTCTACTCTGGACGCATACCGCGATGCGGTTTTCGTGCTCGACCTCGCGCACATGCCGACGGGTTGTGGCACTTGGCCTGCGTTTTGGACGTTGAGCAAAACTGGTCCGTGGCCGAATGGCGGCGAAATCGACATCATAGAAGGTCAGGACTACCTACCTCCGTCTTCCCTCTCCCTGTTCGCCCTTCTCATTGGAATCGGCGCGAAATACTTATGCGTGCGCCGTTGCGGTTCACTCCAGGTGTTAATGAAGATATCCGTAACCAGGCAACTTTACATACTAGCCCAAATTGCAAGATGCCCACAGAGCGTCATCCGCAGACTGGGTAGGTCTTACTTTCCCAAACGCGATAGAATTATAAGTAAGTTAATACTAATAAAAACATTTGTGATAGGCGCACCTTAAACACTGATTGCGACGCGGCAGTCAAATTCAACGAAGGCTGCGGGGTCAGGTTCTCCGACCCCCATCGACCCTACACTTCCTACGGCGCCCCGTTCAACGTTGGGGGCGGTGGGTATTACGCCATGTACAAAGGGCGCGACGCCGTCAAGATCTGGTTTTTTCCGCGATGGAGTAAGAATATCCCGGCGGCGATCCAGTACGGTGTGCCACGGGGATATTCGGTGAAGCCAGATGATCCCTCTTGGGGCGAACCCGACGCAAATTTCCCCTTCGACGACACCCTATGTCACGAAGAGCACTTTGACGCACATAAAATCGTGTTTGACCTGACTTTTTGTGTCAGTGTCTTCTTCACCTTTCTCGTTACCCATGACTGACACGCTTATTTCATCAAGGGAGACTGGGCTGGAACCGCGTGGTCTAATTCTGAGTGTGCAGAAAGGTCGAACTCCTGCGTCGATTGTAAGACCATCAATCTTAATATCATTGACACGCCGATGTCCAGACTCGCTAAAACTCTTTCCTTAGTTGTCAACAACAACCCAAGTGAATTTCGTGAGGCTTACTGGGAGATCAACAGCTTGCGCGTTTATACGCCCGAGCAGCCGCGGTAGGGGGGGGGATCTTCATGTGTGACATCTTTGTTCTATCTTTATTTTTTCGGATTGTCTTTGATGTAAAGACTGTATTCTTTGATCTTGTTCCGCATTCTTTCGCATGTTAGCGTCACCTACAGATGTATTTCTAAATTTGGTGCCCATTTAGCTAGGATCATTGGAGACTTTGGAGACTTTGGAGTACTGTAATACCCTCAATTCGTTTACTAGCATTCGCTGGACGGCGAAATATCTAGTCTGGATCGATAATCGTGCCGTTCGCTAGCTGCCCAGCACCTTCTCCGCCTCCGTACTGCGGGCACTGACAAACACTGCGAGGGTTTACACTGCGAAGGATCAAATGTCCTTGCAAATTTTCTTCGGCAGCCTGAAATCTCTGGTCTTCAATGTTTTTCCCACTGGCTTAACAAGCACTCAAGCACTCAGCGCCGGAAGCTCCACGTTCATCGCTATCTCGGCTCGACCACAGGCCATGGAAAGTGGTTCCAGTCGCGCCAATGAGCGCCCGGAGATCCCCGAAGCTTCACATAGTCACGGTAAGTGTGGCACTGGCACCCAACGTACCCAACCCCTATTCTTTGCAGTTTCCAACTGCTTGCAGAGGCGTCGCCATGGGGGACAAAAGTTCTAAAGCCCCCACATTATCACCACGTACTGACCCGACTCGATAGTCCAAGTTCAAGCAATCGCACTGGGAACTGAAAGGTAACAAGCACGTGTGCGGACGTCAGCCTTTGCTCTTGTTCTCGTATGTGTTCCCATTAACTTTCGTGGGGTTCTTACGACCCCCAACCTTGGTGTCAATGGTGTCAGCCGACTCGGTATCTGTGCGTAGGATACGATTGTCGTTGTAACGCGAAAGTTGGCGGCGAAACATACATTACTAGCCGGTAGTGGATGAAGAATGAAGCAACCGTGACCGAGTTGAGTACCTCCCCCTAGTCGATTCTGATTTTTTATGCCGGTTGAGCTGAGCGTACACATCACAGGTATCCATCTATTGTGCCAAAGGCAGGGTGAAACCGCGGTTGCGGAAGTACCAGTCATCCAGGGCCCATAACCTATTGTCCTTAGGTTTTGGGTACTGTATGAATGGCATTATTACCCCAACATGCATGAAAGTGTGAACTATATCGTGGCTCCTTGGCGGTGTAGCCGATCTGCGCCGCGAAGCGATGTGGTCGAATGCCAAGACAATGTCACCAGTCCAGCCCATTTAATTTGACCACTCGTCTGACTTCAGCTAAACTAAATCCAGACATCTCGCGTTAGCATCGTGCCCTTCGCCTTGTTCCCGATTCTCTCCTTCACGTTGCCGTCTCCGAACCTACAGTCCTTAGTCCCACCCTGTCTTACCTATCTCAAATATGGGGACTTGCTGTGCGTTCCTCGCCATCATTCCAAATACTTTACGCCACGCGCAAGTGAGTGCTTCTATCTCAAAGATGAGTGTTCTTTAGTTTCTGGGACGGGGGTCGGGATACCTCAACTTACGTTACCTTAGAACAGTCACGCAAATTAAGCCTCAGGCTGCGAAACTCAACGCTAAATCCTGCCAGGCCGTATGATGTTAGACTCCTGCCGTGACTAGCGGACGGCGGGAAATCGACAGACAAATGATTGTGCGCTCGTGCGTGACAGCATCCGCATTCAATCCCAGAACACGTACGACAGAGCCGTGCGCGAATTGTGCCCGACTTCGAGCACATGCCAATGGCTGTAGCTTCTGGATGCTGAGGTTTGTTGCCGCGGCGGCAGAGACATCATGAACGATTAGAATGCTCCTCTCCTCTCCTCTTCTCTCGTCCCGCTCCCACCCTCCCCATCGAAACCGCATGATCTTTGTCAATCTGAATGTCCGTAGCCAAGTAAACCCCCATACACCATGATAACCTTCAATGAGTGGCGCGAACCCACATGGTGAAGGCCTCACTTCCTTGTACACGCCATATTCCGGAAAATTGCAAATGAAATCGCGATGGAAGCTCGATAACAGAGGCCTTCAGCTACGATGCAGCTTCTCCAACTCTGCCTTATCCTAGGGATCCGCTTCAGGCGAGGGCCAGAGCACTGCAGACAGCCATTTGAACTGGGATACCGCCGTGAAGTTTTTTTATTCCCCGCCGTGACCTTCCGGTCATTATTCAGCGCTTCAACGCACTAGATCACTGAATTCTGCGAAATGCTGTCTTGCATTCTCCTTCCCGGGTTGACACTTCTTTTCATTTTAGAGCGACTGGACTGGCAACGTCTGTCTTACTTCCCGCCTGGGGCAGACATATACGACCTTCCATTCATTTGTCGGGACGTTGGTGTCCCAGCACGTTCACTAACAATAATCCAAGTTCATTGGCCGAGACGTACTGCGAAAATTGTCGATCCTCAGTGGCCTCTGGTGCCAGTCTCCTCTTTCTTGCTAAAAAAGCCAAAAAAAATAAAATACTGTCATAACCCCATCATTTAACTCGTGTTGTCAGGACAGTAGGGCGTCTTTCCGAGTTGGCCATCATCCACCGGCGCCGGCACCACCCTCTCTGACTCCACTACGATAGGCATACTCTACTTCGGCAGCCTGAAAAGCGCAGCCTTCGGCTTTCGCACTAGACATTTGACGTGTCAATCGAACGAATCGTGCGTGTAATGACCCCCTCGTGAAAACTGTCGTTCGATTAAGCTGCTATGTGTTTGGGTCCTAGCTCCAAGCTACTTCTCTTCGCAGCGTAGTTTTTCACTGCTTGCAGCAGCCGGCCAGTAGTAGACGCGAGTTTGACTGGCAGTGACGCATTCGGAGACGTTAACACGACTTGGAGCTTGAGGCTTGAAGGTTAAGGTCACAACCTCAAGACTACGTCTTTCTCGTTCATTTACCCCCTGACTTTCCGTTCGGTTATACGGTCGTCAAATCCCACCGTCAATTGTCGACGTCAACGCCACCTCGGGTATGTGGGAAAATGCCTTGGACTCACTGCGCGGGGTAGGTGTTGAGATTCGCATTCGCCTGGTACGGCCATCGATATGGTCAATGAGTGGTGCTCGGTAACTGTACTTGTTACGTGGCCGTCGGAAGAGGGAGAGACGAACGGATCAGCCAAAGAATGGGCTAGATTCCCAGGTTTGGGGTTTGATCACTAGACCGGATAGGCATAGAACAGTCAAGGGTACCTAGGGATGCCGTTGACGCCATTGAGGACGAACTAGCAAGTCTGGGAAAAATGGGGAAAGGGCTATGTTCGATGGTGCCACCCGGTTGGAATTTTTTGACGCACCCTCTTCGAGATGACTTGCATAAGGATCCGCATAGTTCCACGCATCTGGTCTTGTGTTGGAATGGATTTGGAGTCGTGCAAATCGCAAAATGATCAACGCCACAAGGTGAAAGCCATAGGCATCACAATGCGCCCAGACTGTCTCGTGTACTACTTGATGTAAGACTGATCAACTGCGTCGGCGCAACTAGGCGCCACCATGGACGTCTCTTTCCTGTTTAGCCAGGCGTACAACGAAAAAACAGCTAAGCCCCTGGGAAAAATAAGTTTACTGTGAGGAAAAATGGACGCTGCGATCTTACCAATTGCTAGGTACACGGTAGTCTGGATCGTCCTGTCGATTGGGGCATAATGCAATAACAGCATACAGCCCTGAGAACTGGGGTGCAGCATCTCTTCTCACACGGACACCCACACGGACACCTAACTCAAGGATATTCAATCCAATCGAATGGGTGATAGATGCACCTTTCTGAGCCCGCAGGACCAAAATGGCTCCATTCTGTGTTGGGAAGGGCCCAGAGGAATCGGGGGCGACGTCGAGGAGGACTCACGAGCGAAAACTTCCAACAGAGAAAGGAAAAAAAGAACGGAGATCCTGCTTCAAATGTAAAAAGGGGATATAAATGGTGCACAAAGTGACTCAGCGTTAAGGATAACGTCACGGTCATCATCGTGGTTTCCGCGAGGCAACATTTAAATCAAGAAGTGGTGAGGAACACGTTGGGAGTACGAGTGTCGTAATACTACTTGGGTGCATCTATTGCCACCGCAACCTCGCCTCCGAGTCAGGCTCAGCGGAGTCTGTGTTCGCTCGCTCACTGAGTATACTGAGTTGCGGAGTGTGTTTGAGGGTTCTCACTCTAGATCGACCGTTTGTACGAAAACAAGCCATCACGATCACAGCGTCTAGATCAACACATTGCACTGCGGCGGCTGTGTGCCCCTCCATGGCTCCCAAGGTCATGACGGTGCCGCTCTCACCAGTCCTTCTGCCGAAGCTTCATTATGCCGTACCTCCCGTAAAGTTCGAGAATCGAGATTGTTACACGTCTTCAATGCACTTGAAGCTTGGCAGGCCATCGAAGCCAATCGGTACGTGTTCTTCAGTCACAATTGGCAACCTTCAACTTGAAGCGTCTGATCTAGAGGTGCCGCGTATGCGTCCTGGTGTATGGTCGTGATCTGTGATGCCATTGGGGCCATTTGACAATCCTCGTCATTCAATGCTCGGGTTGTTCAAGGCGAGGGTCACGGTATCTTTTCATCATTCCGTTTGCAAAGTTTCGAAGTGCAAGGTCATGCAGCAATGTGGCGTACTCTCACCTCTCGCCACACATATATGGCCCTTAATTTCCACTATCGTGCAATATCGGGGACAGAACTTGAACCCTATATGGCGCTAGGCTGGACGTTAATCCCTTCCCTATTGTTCTACTCTAAGTTCTGACCAAGAAATTACAGTAAAACCGACCAATACCTAAGGAGGGTGTCATAGCAATACGCCGAGGGTTGCGCAAACTGATGTGCGTGGTGCGCCGTGGGCTCAGATCTTAGTTTAGCGGATGCTATATGATTACAGTAACGTGAATACCGACCTCAATTGCCGTAATGCGTCGTTGGATTGCCAGTCCGCATCGTGGCTGTACGGCAACTAGCTGTCCCCAGTAACCCGGATAGTTGTGGTTTCGGACCCACAGTCCATTCCCGTAGCCGTGCAGCTGGGTCGCAACACTGGCACCCTCGCGCCTCACTATCCCCGTATTTTATTGCAACCCCAATTCTGCCCTGCCGCCACGTTCTTCGTTTTGGAATGAAAAAAATCTAGACCCTCTCTTTGACCACCGCCACACGCATGTCCACTGCATTTCCAAGGTACTCTACGGCATACGTACCTCCCTCTTCCATACGCCCCATCTGGTCGCAGGCCATTTTGCACGAATTGACGTCATGAATCTCGGCGCGACGAATGTTATTCACACAGAACTAGAATCAATCCACGGATCCAGTCTATTGGGTCATGATAAGTTAAGTGATGTAGTCTATGTGAGTGCGCAGAGCCATAACTGTCCACAATGCGAGTATCGATACATGATAGGATAGTCCGAATAATAGTTACAACAAGTCTACGAGAACGCTTGCATTGGGATTGATAGAGAGAAGGATATGCGCTTTTGACTGGCGTTATCAAGCCGGTTGTACATGGTCTAATCTGGATTTGTCTATGTGATTAATCCGGATGAAGTGGAGTGAAAAGCAGTGTCACGTACGGGAGTGATACAGATGGAGGTTGTCCTCCGTCGACATGGATAACGACGACATGGGAATTCTGAGTGAAAAAAATAATATCAGCGTCAGCTGAGAGCGAAATTTGCCCAATAACGCACGTCAGGCAGTACGTTGATGGCTCGTACTGTCCCATTCATGACTTGCCCCCGGGCGTTCCACCATCGGACACGGCTGCCAATCTGCGTGGATTGGTTCGGATCAGTAAAAAGCGAAATCAAAAAGAGTTATTCTGGCTCACTTGAGGAGGGGGGTTCATAGTCGAAACAAAGGGCTCGGTGGCCTGGAGAGTATCCACCCCCAGCCTGAGCTCTTTTATAACAAACGAAGCCTACTGCGAGGCCACGATCGACTCCCACATGCCGTATAACTGTATGATTCGAAGGACGTGGTCAGTTAGGAGAACTATTGACAGGAACCCTGAATTGATCAGTATGGTAGTTGGCAGGGTCAGTAAGGACATATTCGTCACATCTCGTTTCGAAGAATGTGCCATGCAGGCAGCAGTCGCCTATTTGTTAAATTGCAATCCCAGGAATCGCTGTGAATTCTCATGTAGCGGCAGAGTGACGGCTTGGGCAAAATTGGATTCGTGCAGACCATGGTCGAGGCCCTTAAAGCGTGGCTCGGGACCAGAGCCGATGGAAAAACTGCGAGGGTGCATGGCGAGAATTAATAAGTCTTTTCCGGATGCAAAGGGGCGTCGGAGAGGTACTACTTCAGAGCAAGGAACTTCTGAAGAAGAATAGAAGCAGGCACGGTTATCGGATACACGTAATCACAGCGCGAGGCCGATTCCACAGGGGAGGGCGAGGCTCAGGGAGATCGAGGAAGGTAGAAAGCGTGAAAGCACTGCATATTTTCACGGAAGCTAATATCAGTAAAAATGCTAGGAGCATTCCTAGTAGAGTGTTCACAGACGGTCCTAACCATTAATTAAATACTCTCAGTTTTAAAGATGGAGGGCAAGTGGAAAATCACTTAGGGCACACGCGTGGTCGGGGGCGTGGTGGTATTCCCAATGTCATTACTTGCGGAAGCTTTCGCGCATGTAAGACGGAGGACGACCTAAGTGGCTAAAGGACCACAGTCGAGAGGTAAATGAAGTGCACGAGTCGAGTGCACGCGTTGGTATAGATGGCGTGCTAGAATGAAGGAGCAAGGAGATCGGCCCGGTGGATCGAATTGATACAGCCTGCGCCGGCGCAGCTCAAGCTGTCAAACAACCTCAGCCTCTCCCACTCCTCCCTTCCCCCCTCGAGAGCTATTTTGGTCTTGAATGCCTCGATCGACGGCAACTGCTCATCTCACCTCACAAGGAACGGCTTACTTGGAAGACAGAACACACTTTCAACAATGTGGCAGCAGAGCGGCGGGCAGTAGCCTGAGCGTCCTACTAGACTCGTCCCCTATTTGTCAAGGGTTCATTAGCACCTAAGAAATGATCGCTCAGGGCTAATCTCACCTTCCACAACAAGTTGGCGTTGGATGCGCAGTCCCATACACAGCGCGGCGCGGCAGTGGTGCCCTTGCAAAGCCTTGTCAAGTTAGGACGGATCGACGGATCTGCATGGTAGGGTTGACAAAAGATAAAAGGCATCGAAGAAGAAGCAAAGAGGTTTACGGACTTCACGTCAAGAACAGTGCGTCAAACACCTATTTGCGCGCTAATTCCTGTGATGGCTGAAAGCGGCAACCCTATGCCCCCCTAAGTTACCAAGCACTTACCATTGGAAAAGGTTTCATTCTGAGGAACTCGAGGCATGGAGGACTCGCTGGATATTCCCACCTTGTTGTCAACATTGATCCCATCGGATGCGCGACAGGCGTAACAGATCGATCGGCTCGTCCGGTCCCAGCTGGCGGTGTCGTGGACCGATTCAAATTATGCCACGAGAAGCCATGCGTGCGGATGCCTTCGGTTTGGTTAATCCGTCCTGCGGCCAAGTGGGAACCGAGCTCTCCGTGGTTTAGACGAACGCAACCTCCGTTGACCGAGACCGACTGTACGGGAAGTTTTGAGTCTCCATAATTGTAACAACAAGCAAAGGCCGTAAGATAAACCTGGTGCCTCGTTGTTTTGCTTATGGAGGTGCGTGGTCCTTTCAAATGATTCATGCTATCGCACAATTGAATTTCGAGTGGTATCCGAGTCGGAGATCATACCGTACCTTTACGGATTCCATCCGTAAACACTTTCCCTTGCCTATGAAGCCTTCCATAATCATCTCGGGCTCTTTTCAAAAGAGCCCGAGATGACCTATTTTCCCTGCTAGTGCTTGCGCGAAGAGGGCAAGGGTCAAATCCAATCACTGGCATAGATCACTCAAGGCGCTAACGATCTCATATACATTCACTTTCTGATAAATGGAAATAGCTAACCATGCTGAAGGGAACCAGGTAAGACGACCATATCAAGAATAGGGCTCTTCGCTCTCAACTTTCGCCGGTTGGTCGAATCCGTGAGGAGCTGATCTTCCGGCCCGACTTCCACACCGGTATAATCGTCTTCGACGCCTCGTGGTGCCTCGTGGTAGGCTCGTGTGCACACCAACACCCAGCAACGGCGCGAACTCACGGCGCTCTTTCCTAAGGTTGTCGCCAGTGGGTGGTAGTGCACGAGGCAACCCCATCATCGTCTTGCGCCAGCGACCGTTCGGCTACGCTATGCTTGTAGCGGGCGTGCTGCATCTTCATCATCCACCCTAAGCAACCTACTATAAATACAGTCTGATGGAACGAGTCCGGAGACGACCTACGCGGGGGGCGTAACACGCTCATCCGTTTTTGACTGAGACTCCGACGGCGCGACGCCTGTAAGCCGAACACTCCCCAACAACGCAAACCACCCCAAAACAGCCGCCGCCTACTCAGGTTAACCAATCATACCGTGGCGGTTCCAATGAGACGAGAAGCGAGACGGTAGAGTAAAGCAAAGCTGTGATACATATTCAAGAACTAGCAGACATACAAATAGAAAGATAGCGTAGTAACTACTAAGTCGCAGCAGAACCGCAGCAGAACAAAACAAGTGTGTCGGGGAGAAAACAAAACTAGTGTGGATCAGAAGGTATCGCAGGTTCGATAGATCGTAATCGTGAAGGCGCAAAAAGTCATAAAAAGAAGACAAACACAAACACAAAAAAGGTCACAATCGGAGAAAGAAAAATAAGATAAGGGTTGCTTGTCTTCGATCACAGGCCCATAGATGAAGATATAGATGGCGCAATAGATCCATGTCGCTGACGCTCCCATAGTTTGGCTTTTGCGTGTACTTCGATGTTCGCGAATGGCGCTGATTGAGATAGCTTGACGCAGTCGCGTGTTCCGAGGACGAGAAGCTCGAAAAAGAACGCTGCAGCTGCGCGGCGGGTCGCCTGCAACCAAAGCCATTATATTAGTGTACGCACGAGCAGAAGTGTGAAGATAGTAACCTTTGTCGCCATGTGGTTGAAGCTCATGACCTTGTCCTCGCTATCGCCTTCTGGGGGCTCCAACTCCTTTCGGACGATGCCGAGAGCGCGAACGGTATTCTTGCTGTACCCCTTCCCATCCGAACTCGCACCCGCACTGTCTTCCGATACCTGGCTAGAGCCCTTCATATCGAACACAGCTATTGGGCATTCAAGGTCAGCGTAAGTCTCCTCGCCTTCCGCTGCCTCCACAGCGGGTGTGCTCGCACGCGACATGCGGGTGAGCTCCGACGGTGCGACTGACTTCTCGCGGACGAGTTCCACAGGCGGTCTGTCCTCTCCGCCGAGGTCCATTTGAAAGTCCTCCATTCCAAGCCCAGCGTTGTCAAACTCAAATACTGGGCCGACGCTTTCGCGCCCGAGGACCTCGCTCCCAACGCCTTGACTCGGTGCGACGCTCGCACGGCGCGCCTGTCCAGGCTCGCCTTCGTCCTCAGGCACAGCGCCAACTTCGCCCTCTGGTTCGATACGCGCACGCTTGCTTGGTGGCTTCTCTGGGGAAGCGCCTCGCCGCTTGCTTGCTGGAATGAATGTCGATACTGGCCGCATGAACATCTCCTGCAACTCAGGCGCGATTCCAGGGGGTCCTGCAAAAAAGAACGTGCCGTTCGGGGTGACCTTGGTGGGTAAGAAATGCGAAATGGGGTCCTCGCGAATTTCGAGAAGGCGCATGACGACCGAGGAACGCGGAAGGTACTGATGATCAGTGAGGATGGAAGAGACATCCACGGCGTTGAGCGGTCCTAGACCACCACGCCCCCGACCCTCTAGCTCGGTGAGATCATCAAAAATCTGCTTCTTCTTGCGCTTGCGCCTTTCTTCCACAGTGGGTTCTTCAGGGTGTTCTGCCTGCTTTTCGACGACCACCATGGGGACATCCATCTCGATGTCCGCTGGTGGGGTAAGTGGCACATCGCTCAGAGGTGATGCTAAGGCCGATATTAGTAGTTGGACAGAAAATAAGAGTCCGCGTGTGACGCACAAGCTCTAGAAAGTGACCGAGTTTGCTCTGGCGTCTTGCCTCCATCACTGGCAGCGTGATCGTCGAAGTCGAGATCGAGATCGATATTCAAACCTTCCTCTGGGCCAAAGCCGAAACCCATGTCATCAGCGAATGGATGTTCAGAAGGGGCTCGACTATGATGAGAGAGCAAGTCGAGCTCATCTGCGCCTTGTTCCAGAAGATGCGAATCGAGCGACTCGCGTGGAGCTCGCGGTGGGGGAGCATCACGACCCACTTCCACACTCAAATCGTCGGCCTCACTACGTTCGCGGGGAGTCTCAGGATCACCGAAACTCAACCCGAGTTCGTAGTCTTCTGATCCAATACCATCTGACGGGCCCAAGTCGTATCCGTACGCATCGTCAACTCCAAACTGAAGGTCGTCTGCAGTTGCAAGCGTGATATCGGCTTGGCGAGCTATATGATGCCCTTTAGGCTGAATTTCCCGATCCTCGAAGTCAATGTCCCTAGGGGCTATGAAAAAATAATTCTGGCTTTAGAGATAGGCGACTTACCAGTTGAAATCGGGTAGCATGATATCGAGATCAAGATTAGTGGGGAGTGTGATGGCATTGCGGTTGACAGCGAGTTGGTCTTCTGTCAGGTCAACGACACCTGGTCGGAATGCCTGTTCAGGTTGGTTGTGAGGTTCGATTCGGTTTTTTGGAGTACCACACACACCATTTTGATCTTTAAAATAGCTTCATTGCAGTCGTCAAGTAGATATTTGGCCTTCCGGCTGTAGATGCGCACAACACCGAGGAGTAACTGGCCACTCAACCGAAGGGCCATGACCTCGATCTCCTGCCCCATGATTGCGTCTATGCAGATTCTTCGTTGAGCAATCCCAGATTCATTTCAACGGCGCACGTGAGACATACCGACTGACTGCTCTATATCAGTCTGGAGAGTCTGGGCTTTGGAGAGTTTCCGTTCCATGTGTGCGGCAAGCCATACTTTAGCTAGGGGACCGCGCCGGGATAAGATAGCTTCAGAATAAAACTTAACAATCCACTGGTCAGAGCCGTCCACACTGAGAATTAGAGCGCGACATACCATAATGCAAGAAAAGACTGAGGAAGGGACGCGTCAAGCGCTAATAGGGAGGAGGAAAGGGTGGAAATCAACAGTGACAACAGTGGCCACTGTTATCCCACGATCACGTGCCATACTCTTCACGGAGCGTCGGAGCTGTAGGTCTCGCCAAGTTTGCCAGCCATGCTCGCTTCTTCTTCCAGGACAGCCCTTTCTCTGACTCGGAGGCGCGTGGCTAGTCAAGCAACAGATGCACCGGCCGCACTGTACTCCAATGGCATGTCGTTGTGGTGGCTCCCAGTAATCCTTGTTTATTAATAGAACAATATAGGAACTCTCTCTCAACGCTTGCAGAGACATCCTCCCCCTCAAGACCGCTCGCAGCGCTCCGCTTCCGGGTATCCCTCAAGATCTGGGACAACGCGGGCCTCTGGGATCAGAAAACAACCGTGGACGGTTCGGCAACCGCCCGCGTCATCTATTGGAACCGTGACCTTCAACCTAAGGCTCGGACAACTTGTGGATATTGGTCATTCTATCAAGCTTGTAACGACCCTCAAAGAAATGAAAGAATTGGACTCAAACCAGATATTCTAACGTACAACTCTGCGATAGAACTTTTTGGAAAACACGCTATGGAGGACGAGGCCTGGGCTCTCATAGATGATATGAAAGCACTAGGGATTTCGCCGGACGTCGAAACGTTCAAGTTTTTACTACAGGTGCGCCTGAAGAGCTCCTTGAGCTTGAGACATCCCTAAAGTCCTAATGCCGATTCACAGGCTGTTCGTTACGCTCCTCACGAAGCGACTTGGTCCGTGCTTAAAATGATGAACGAAGCTGGCATAAGACATACCGAGGGGAGCTACGCTTTCCTCATACAGAGGTATCTAGACGACTTGAACTTGGAAATGGCCTTCAAGCTCCTCGTCGAGATGGAAAACCGCGGATTCACTCCCACACTCAAAACTGCGGAGGGCATAATTACCTTGGCTGCTCGCAGAAGGATGCCACGTCTCGCACTGGAGCTGGCTGAGAACTTCGAAGCGCATTCCGTGCGTAGATTAGACACGCGTGTTTGGATTTCCTGCCTGCTCTCCTCGTCCGAATGTCTATATGTGGGTACCATGTCTAGTTTGTCCCCGACTCGCGTTCTTGACGGTTCTTACCTTTCTCAGAAGGAAGGCGTTATCCATTTATGGGCCAAGGTCACAAATGAACTCAAGGTCCTGCCCGATGAAGGTTGTGCTGCCGAGGTGCTCCACACTGCCGGTCGACATGGGCTTCCTGATCTGGCTGCAGATGTGCTCTGCGTTCTGAAGACTATGGACGTCGAACTCAAGGAATATCACTTTGCGCCACTCATAGAAGCCTTTTGTCGCACGAATCGTATCAAGGAGGCGCTCTCAACTCTAACGTCGATGCGGCAGGACAACATCGAACCAAACGCTGATACAGCCCACTCTATCTTCGAGTCCATTCGGGTGAACACGGACGCCATAGACGCCGCTTGGGATGCTTTGGGGTCTCTTCACGCAGACGGTCAGACCGTAGATATCACAGCCGTCAACGTCGTTATCCAAGCATCGGTAGCTCTCGGCGACCTGCAACGCGCCTTTGGGACATACCAAATGTGCACAGAGTTAGGAGTCAAGCCAACACTCGACACCTATCACTTCTTGCTTTCTGGCTGCATTGCGGCACGGAATCGAGAACTCGGCGACCGGCTCATTACTGAGTTGAAGGAGGCCAAAATCAAGCCGGACGCGAGGACCTATGAGCGGTTGATTGTGCTGTGTTTGTCAGGAGAGACATACGAGGACGCGTTCTTCTACCTCGAGGAGATGAAAGCGGAAAAGATGATTCCACCATTGTCTTTGTACGAGGCCATCATTCATCGCTGCGTGGTGAACAAGGACGAGCGGTACATTCTGGCCATGAAAGAGCTAGAAGAGTGTGGATACACTGTATCTAGGGCATTGCAGAGGGTCATACATGGTGATGGGGAGGCTGGCAACAGCCAATATGTGCGGAGACAAGGGCAGAGCAGGGGTCATGATCGACACGTGACCGGTAGACGCGACGCGTTTGTTTAGATTTGTTTATGTTCTCCGCTAGTTCACAGTTCGACCGATTTAATTCTCATTTATCATCGCTCCGACCAACATGCAAGCGCAAAAGGACAGGTATGCAGTACTTCAACGAAAACTTGAACACCTGGAGAAGGTTCATACTGATGGAAAGAAACAAGTGTGACTTTCATTTCGTCTTTCATCTGTCTGCGGTCACCTGATTCCCTCAACAGCACCAGGCCAACGTTGACGCACTCACGAAGGAGCTCTCAACCACACGGAAGAATAGCGCAGACCAACTGTCACGGATCGACAAGTTGAAGAAGCAAGCAGATGCTCAGGACACGAAACTCCAGGATTTGAAGAAAGCTGCGCTGACTGACCAAACTGAAATCAAGGATCTGCGGGTGAAGCTACGCTCTTCCGAATCCGAGTGCACTCGGTTGAAAGCAAAATCTGAAGAGGCGCTCCGCACGAAGCAAGCATTGGACTCTACGAACGCAGCCCGCCTCGATGAGCTGAAGGAGCGAGAACGTCGCATCACGGAGCTCGAGAAGGCCGTCAGTACTGAAAAGAAGCGACGGGAGGATGTCGAGTCTAAGTTGCGCGACGTGGTCAGCGCAAAGACGGCGGAAGAAACAAAGCGGTCGAGCGAGAGCGTCAAGGCCCGGTCCCAGCTCGAGCAAGCACAAGCAGAAATCGCGAAGGTCCGAGCCGAGCTGGATAGCAATCGGACGAACGGCGAGACGGAGAAGGAGGAACTTGTCGCGCAGTTGGGTTGCTTGCGCGACATGCTCGGCCAAGCGGCGACGCACTACGGCAAGTTGGTTTCGGAAACGGCTTCCAAGGCCGCATACGACCGACTACGACGCGAGCATAACTCACTACAGTTCCACTCTTTCCGGCTCGAGCGAAAACTCGTCAATTCCGAGGCGCAGGTAGCAGAGCTGGCCGGCCTGATACGCCAGTCCAAGGAGACGAACGATTTCTTGGAGTCTCAACTGTGCTCTGCCGAAGACGAAAGGAATCTGTACCAGGCCTTGGAAGACTTCGGGAAGGATCTCCATATCGGCGGTGACGACGATGACTCCGCCCATTCCCTGCTCGCGGATTCATTATTCACGGCTCAGAAAGAGCTCTTACTCTCCGAACTCGAGATCAGGGAATCCCTTTCTTCTGAGATCGACACTTAACAAGCGCTTATGCTGAACTCAATAGCCAGCTGGTCTCCTCCTGCACAGCAACGCGTACTGAGCTGAACGCAGAACTACTGAAGTCGCAGATGCAGGCGATCGAGCTGCAAACCGCAAAGATGATACACGATGGAATAATCGCAGATCTAAACGTGGCACGCGCTGAGTTAGAGGCGACATGCAAGCAACTCGTGGAAACCTCCGACTCTCTGGATGTTGCGAAAGGTCGAGAAATAGCACTCACGCAGGAGGTCAAGAATGTCAAGTTCCAGAGCAAGGAGCAGGCGACAGCACACAGACAGGCGCTTCAGAACGAGAAAGACCTCGTTAGCAAGCTCACGACCAGCCTACGTCAGTCGAAAGTAGCAGAAGACGAACTCCGGACGGAGATCGACCAGTGAGCATTATCCCCATACACCTTGTCGTGTGCTGATATGCGTCACCTAGGTTGACGGTTGACCTTGCAGACGCGGAGAGGTATAGAGAAGCATATCACAATCTCGTCGACGAAGTCGGAGTTCTGGCGGCCCGGAACGAGCTCGCCGAAAGCGAAGCCCACAGGCTGAGCCAGTTCAACGCCGAGATCCTGGGTCACAACAACCCCGCGCAGCGCATCGTGTATCTCGACCGCGTGCGCCACGAGTTGGCCGAGACGAAACATGTTCGTTTCTTGTGCGAGCGTAAAAAGAAATTCGCTTACCACATTTACATTCACATTCAGATGCTGATCGTCGCGACGCGCGAGCGTGACGCTGCAGGCGCGCAGATCGAGAGTCTACGCAGCGAGTTAGCACTGTACCTGTCCGTGCCTGCGGAGGGTAAGCCGCGGACGACGATGACGCGCGTTGGACGCATGCCCCTCGTCGCGCAGAGCCAGAAAGTGCGTCCGGCTGCAGCACCGGCGCGGAGTGGGACGGACTTCACTGCGAAGCATTTGCCGTTGGTCGCCGACGTCAGTGGCGATATGACCCTGGACGAGATCTCGTAGGAGCCTACGTGTTGTAGGCTTGGTGATTTATGATTCGGATGTCCATGCTGTGATTTATTTGCTCTTTGCTTTGATCTATGCTTTGATCTATCGTTCGTGGATAATGCAGTGTTCCCCGATAGAAGACCAGATAGAAGATATGGAAAGCAACGAAGTTTCAACTTTATATGGTTGTCGCTTACCAACCACGTACCTACGAACCCAGACTGTTTGTTGGGACTCAGAGTTTTACATTATGGACACAACTCTCCACGAGCGGCTCCTTGTTGCTAACCAGAAACCGCAGCTGCGACCCCTTCCTGCTCACCTGTGCAATCCCTTCGAACGTGCAATACCTCAGTAATATTGCAGGTCTTTGGACGACTCTTGCGATCCACACTTTTATGATGACGATATTGCAACTTATTCGACGACCCAATCGAGACGTACGCCTGAGCATCTGTGCCGCAATTGGCTTCAGTTCTGTGTAGCCACATCCTACACTCGGGGAGCCATATCCTAACAGTCCGAGGTGACCGCCTCACCGTTCAATAATGTGGTTACCACAATGAGTGATTAGGGTAGACCCGCGTTGGCAGCCCATGCGGGCACCACATAGCTTGCCATCTGTACCCCATACGGCATATAAAGCTCACGTAGACCCCATGCTAACCTCCCATCTGGTCATTCCACATGGACACCGCATCGTTTTCTATATATTTTTGGACTATTTTTGCCTGCTAGTATTGGTTGGGAACCCCATCTCTCAGAACTCTGTTACTCCGCTCACTGACATCCAGACTTATATGGCTACGATTTCTTGAAACCAAACTTGTGGGACATGGGTAACTTCTGCATGCTTTTACCAATGGCATCCTTGTAAGGTTACTTGTGGCCGGCCATTGTTGCACGATGGTGTATAGTCTTCAAGTTTGTTTTGCTCCACTGAGTTCCTCTTCGTCCAAGAGGATTTCCTGAAGCGTCTGGGCAAGGAATGAGTGACGCATGACGGAGAAATATGGCCTGGACACGAAACAGCAAGTCACGCCGGTGTCTGCCCTAAGTCCGCCCTAAAGAGATCATCCGAAACAATAAGAGCCCCACAATTGAAGTCGCCGTTGCCAGTAAAGTCCCCGTCACCAGTAAAATCACCATCGCCCCCCCACAACGACAAGTCGTACTCCCAAAGCAAGATGGTCAATTCGAACTCCTATGTAGTGCGTAGTGCTTACCAACGAGCCCAAGCCCGGCGCCAGCAACAGGTAAGAACAGTTACTCCCGGCTGCGTCCTCTGGATGATACCTCTTATTGCCTCGGTGCTACACCAGGACTGGAAGTCTGGAATACCAGAAACAAGGTGAGAGAATAGCTGATGCCTGAGGAACCGTGATACCAAGGCAAAATGTTGTAGCAGTTTGGCGTGACTACCATGTGGCTGCAGTTGTGTTGGTGGGCACACAAGATCACTGACTCTGGGCTAACTTGTAGCTCCTCAGGAGAGATCAAGAAACGCTGAAGAATCCTGTAGGTGGCTCGCCGCTTACCCGTAGGATGGTATGGTGACGCAAGTTAGAAAAACGAGGACAATGGCAAGCAGGCTTTGCCTGCGTTTAGACGACTGGAGGTGCATATCGCCGTGAGTAGCTGACTGACAGGAGTGTGCTTCGTGCAACTGAAATGGGACCGAGCTACAAACATGCAGCAGCTACGCCTTCAGGGAGCTAGTCAGGACGCCGGGGACGGATTAGCCTCACAAGCTTTTGATACTGGAGATCGTCCAACCTCAACGTCCCGCTGCGGAATTTGCATTCCTTTCTGCTTGACTTGTCACATGGTAGTATTTCCGATGAAGGTCTTCACCTTGCGGCCGCAATGCTGTACGGTGGGTTCCGGAACGTCGTCGGGACAATCTGAACCACTGCAAATACTAGGGATGCGGTGGACTTTTCTAAATATTTCTCCAAGCCGATCGTCCTGGTCAGGGCTGGCCGGAATGAAATGCTGTATTACGAAAGACTAGAAAGAACTCAGATGCTTCAGAGTTCAACGGGCAGAGCGGATTTGGCTTGGGGAAGACCCAGAGGGGATGGACGAAGAGGAAGCAATCGGGTGAGAGTAGTCAAGTGGGAGAGGGGCCGAGGGCTCAGAGGGAAGTGGGAAAGAGAGCGAGGCTGCAAAGGTAAAAGTCGCGGGATAGCGAGTGTCCGCAGGGTGCCAGTGCTCCACTGGCGTTCAAACCGAGGGCAAAGGAAGAAAGAGCTGACCAAGGCTGTGGGACAAAGACGGCAACGCTAGGACCGATCACAATAAATAGCGCTGGATGGACTCGGAAAGACTTGGCTCGATACTATATTCGAGACGCAATTTACAGTCCTTGGACCCGGGCCTGCAGCTGTACTTTCAATTAAAAGATCATTTACAGTAACAAGTGAACGCCCCGTGTTGCTGTAATTGTATTGTGTGATGATGTACTGTAAGTGGCGTTCAAAGGCCACGTAAACCGCTGTGTGTTTGACCTCAGGCTCGGACATTAATGACCATGGTCTCCTTTCTTGACCGTGGTGCTGCACGCAACAGGATGCGCTCGATCATGCGCGCCGGCTTATATCTTCTGACCTTTATCCATCCTCAACTGAGCCGTACGTCGCACTGGCAGCCAGATAGCTGACCATGATAAGTGGACAATGATGATTGCAGCACCTGGTTCCGTCAGCTCTTTAAGCTTCAAAGCAGGATAACATGTCAGCTTCGCAAGGTGGGCGCCACCAGGATTTACCAGTGGTACAGTAGTATATTGGGCCTTCATCTACTTCTCTTGGCTCCTGCATCGATCGGGTTATTTGGAAACGCAGAATTGGAAATCCCAACATCACCATAACATGGGCGTAATCGTCAAACTACTCAATGTCGTGAATGGCAGCAAGAACGTATCTTACCGTACTGTACTACTACTGTATCCGAAAGACGCTTCTCTGCGATCAGATGGACCATTCCTTTCGAAACCTTCTATTCTTTGAATACCATTTATATCAGAAGTGACGTAAGCGTGATCTAGCTCAAGCGAATACGAGGAAGGGCGAGAGCAGTCTGAGGACGTGGAGGAAGAATATGGACATGCCAACCACGGAATGTTGAGCGCGCGAAGGGATTTCTATTAGGCTGCACACTCTCAAGTGATTTGAACTATCGCGTGCCGGATTGTTCCAGGCGTAAGGCAGGAGCATCGGCGAAAGATGTGGACGTGGACAGAGGTGGGAGAATTGGCCCTGCCAACGATATGCCCATGGTCCCGGAGCAGCAGCCCGCGTGAGTCCCTAGAGTTACACAGGATCGAGCTTGCATCAAGTAAAAAACGGCGTAACATGGGCGGCGCAGCGCAATACAGTGACAAGAATCATCTGGAAGCGGCGAACGTCAAGAATCGGAGCTTCTTCTCAATCAGGAACGCAGGGATGTCAAAAACTCTCTACCTCACGGCGCATACTACTAGCAGGTGACTAGCAGCCCAAAGAACAGCGTAGGATCGGGTGGCTAGGAATATTGAGAGGGGGAGGGTGTGGCATAAATTGCATCCTTCCAGCCTGAGTCTGACTAGATCTGATTAACGATCCTTTCGGGTTTGAACACGAGATAATTTCATGGGGAGTTAGTACACTGAGCACAATCATGCACGTCTCCTCACCTGTGTCATGTTCCTTTCCTCTTGTATTGGAAGCGAACAGCTCAAATTCCAAGCAAACGCCAAGCGACCAAGCTGAGTTTGATGTTCCAGTTCGTGATCGCTAGCTATTTTACTGTAAGGGGATTAATTTACAAACATTGGTTTTGCATATAAAGCGCGTCTACCTATCGCTGGCAGAAGTTTGAATGAAAGTAGAAGCCTCACTGGCAATGAGGCACCCACTTCCTCCACTTCTCCGGTAGCTCCTGCCAGTAACACTTATTCAGAAGCGCGAGTAGCAAATGCCGGTTACGGTTTTCCTCCAACTGCCGTGTGCTTGCACTGACAGACGTTGAAAAGCGCTGATTGGTCAGGCGGCAATAATTGACAAAATTGGCAGTATTGTAGATATCGCCAGCTTCTACTGACACCACTGACACCACACTATCACCGGATGAACTCAAAAGTCCTGTTACTTTTGCGGACCCCTCCCTGCTACTAAGCCTCGGATAGAAGTTACTGTTCCTCAAAAGTGCCGCATCTTCTCCACAACATAACGGGACTTCCCATGCAGTACTTTCTGTGTAGCGCTCTACTCACCTGCCATGCGATTGGGTCGTCAAAGTAAGACGCATATATGCGGACCGAAGCACGGATCGCTTACGTCTCTGTGTAAACGGGCATATAAACTTCGGCTGATCTCGTGAGTTTTAATGAACGAGCTTGACATTTTCTCTGCTCATCTATTATGTCCGTCCCAACCCAAGAAAAGGTGGAAAGCGACGGAGTTTCTCCTACGAGCTCCCAGAAGGACCAATTTTCTACATTATCCCCAGATGGGGATGTAGCGATGCGGCACGTCTGGCGGAAGATAGATATCCATCTACTTCCTCTCGCCGCCTTACTATATCTTTTGAGCTTTCTGTAAGTTGCAATTCTCTCTGGCAGAATCCATCTATTTACCCGAACCGGAAGGGATCGAATCAACATTGGCAAGCATTTCTTGTCGACGCGACGTAAGATGAAACCTTTGACCAATGTCTTCCTAAACAGGCTTTGCATATGTCGCCGGGATGGAGGTGGATCTTCATCTCAATGGCTTACAGTTCAACATCGCTACTGCTATTCTCTTCGTAAGCACACGTTTTCTACCTGACTATATGGCTGATGTGTTGTATGACGATTAGATACCGTATTGCCTAGTAGAGGCACCTTCGTATGACCTTCTCTCCCATCCAACGTATTCTACTGAGATCCTGTTCGCAGGAATGTCATTCTCAGACTCGTTCGGCCGTCTCGATGGAGTGCGTATTCTATTTGCCTTTCGCCATACTTCTATAGCGCAGCTGATTTTATTTTCTTCAGTTACTTTCACCATGCTAGTCTGGGGCACGATCATGTCCCTTATGTGCCTGGTCAATAGCTACCATGGCCTTCTCGTGTATGCAAATCCCTGTCATTAGGTTCACCTATCTTTTCACTCATCTTGAGCAGCGCTCGTTTCTTCCTTGGATTAGCTGAAGGAGGACTCCTTCCTGGCTTAACGTATTACCTTTCGCTGTGGTACCCTCGTCAGATGCAGTCGCAGCGTCTTGGTGTCTTCGTCACAGCCGCCGCTACTGCTGGAGCGTTTGGTGGTATCCTCTCGTATGGAATTAAACACCTAGATGGGTAAAGCGACTCACAGTAGCATGGAAATTCTCCTGGGCACTGACCCCGTGCTTCTAGAAAAGCCGGCCTTCATGGGTGGCAATGGATCGTGCGTTCATGCATTCCTCAGCTCTGCTATCCCCTTCGTTAACGGTTCCTCATACAGTTCCTCATAACTGGCTTATGTATGCTGGCATTCATTCACGATATCGTGAGGATGCTGACGTCGTCACAGTAACCGTGGCTGTTGCACTCCCCTCTTATTTCTTCATTCAGGACGTTAGTGCAATAGGCCTTCCTCAAGTGCTCTGCTGATATTATATTAGTACCCTGAATCCGCGACATTCCTAACAGAGAAAGAGAAACAATTCGTTATCCAGACACTGGTAGACGATTCCAAAGGTCAGGCATCCCACCTTAGCGCGAAGTCTGTTTGGCAAGCCCTCGCCGATTGGAAGACACACGTGCATTGCCTCATCTCTCTGTGGTACGCCGCCACTGTGACCATTCTGCCATTCCCCTGATGTTTCTATCCACAGCATCTTCACCACGGGTTATACCGTTGCCCTCTTTACTCCGACTATAGTTCATGACTTGGGCTACTCTGCCGCTAACGCTGAGCTGCTATCGGCCCCGCCTTTCCTGTGCGCCGGCATCTTCACGATGATAATCTGCTTCTTCTCTGATAAGTTCAATTCGCGGGGTCCATTTGTGGTGTTCTGTTCCACACTTTCGATGATCGGATACATCATCGCGTACACAACAAGCAAACCGGGCCCTGGTTATGTTGCTATTGTCTTTGCCGCATGCGGCGCGTACCCCAATGTTGCACTGTTATCTGCGTGGGCTGGGGGTAATGCAGGCGGAAACATGAAGAGAGGGATCGTCATCGCGTTAACGATTGGATTTGGAAACTTCGGAGGGTGCGTATTTCATCTCGAAACAAAGTCGCGAAGGGGTGGAGGCGCTCATAACTTGAATGACAAACCGCAGGATCGTTGCTTCATTCATCTACTATCAACCGCCACGTTTTCATACGGGCCACGGCACAGTAATAGGCTGCCTTGGATTGAGGTAAGTACTGACACGTCATCTCATGGAAGAGAGAGTGATTCATCTCGCGTAATGGGTAGTATTATATGCAGCTGCATTATGATGTGGACATACAAGAGACTGAATAAGGAGAAGGAAGAACAGTGCGCTCGTGAGGGCATAGATGAAAGCATGAAAGATCAGTATCGCGATCTCGCTGACGAGAGCCCTCTCTTCCGGTGAGCACCATCAGACGCCTCAAAGCCTTGAGCTAACCGTGGGGTTATAGTTACGTTATTTGAGATGTATGTCGTGGATCAAGGTTTCAGTTGTCGGATTGTTGGTTGGATGGTGGGTTGGGTTTTCCGTAAGTGTTGACCCTGTAATGTACTATGTTTCTTGTTTCTTTAGATTGAACAGTCCCCAACGAGTGTAATGGTAGTGGTAGCTGCACCTACTCGATGCATTGATGAACCCCCAGCATGCATCGCTCTGTCTTCCATGAGGGGTGAACCAAAGTTATGGAACAGCATTGGAGGCTGATCCAAGTCTGAAGATGGATGTTGAAGCAACCATTTTGCCATCAAAACATGGAGTACTGAGAGACCTCGCTAGCAAGCTCGCGACCAGCCTATGTCCGTTCAAAGTAGCAGAAGACTAACTCTGGATGGAGATCGACCAGTGAGCATTATCCCCATGCACCTTTCCGTGTGCTGATATGCGTAACCTAGGTTGACGGTTGACCTTGCAGATGTTGAGAGGTATAGAGAAGCTTATCACAATCTCGTCGACGAAGTCGGAGTTCTGGCGGCCCAGAACGAGCTCACCTAAAGTGAAGCCCACAGAACTCCCACAGACTGAGCCAGTTCAATGCCGAGATCCTGGGCCACAACAACCCCACGCAGAGGATCATGTACCTCGACCGCGTGCGCCGCGAGTTGGCCGAGACGAAACATGTTCGTTTCTTGCGCGAGCATAAAAAGCAATTCGCTTACCATATTTACATTTACATTCAGATGCTGATCATCGCGACACACGAGCGTGACACTGCAGGCGCGCAGATCGAGAGTCTACGCAGCAAGCTTGCCCTGTACCTGTCTGTGCCCGCGGAGGGTAAGCCACGGACGACAATGATGCACGTCGGACACATGCCCCTCGTCGCGCAGAGCCAGAACGTGCGCCCGGCGGCAGCACCGGCGCGGAGTGGGACGGACTTCACTGCGAAGCATTTGCTGCTGGTCGCCAACGTCAGTGGTGATATGACTCTGGATGAGATCTCATAGGAGCCTGCGTGTTGTGGGCTTGGTGATTTATGATCCGGATGTCCATGCGGCTGTGATTTATGTTCTCTCTGCTTTGATCTATGCATTAATCTATTATTCGTGGGTAATGCAGTGTTCCCCGATGGAAGCCCAGATAGAAGATACGGAAAGCAACGAAGCTTCAACTTACATGGTTGTCGCCTACCAACTTCCACGCACCAACGAACCCAGACTTTTCGTTGGGAGTGAGAGATTTTAGACAATGGACACACTCTCCACGAGCGGCTCCTTGTTGCTAACCAGAAACTGCAGCTGCGACTCTTACTGCTCACCTACGCAATCCCTTCGAACGTGAAATGCCTCAGTAATATTGCAGGTCTTTGTACGACTCTTGCGATCCACGCTTTTATGATGACGATAGTATTCGAAGATCCAATGGAGACGTACGCTTGACCATCTGTGCCGCAATTGGCTTCAGTTCTGTGTGGCCACATCTTACACTCGGGGAGCCATATCCTAACAGCCGAGGTGACCGCCTCACCGTACAAGAGAATGTTGTAATTATCACATATAGATGGACTATTCTAAGTTAAAGACCACAGAGCGTGTACGAATATATAGTAGAACGTCGTGGGAAAAGACACGTGGTCAGCTCGAACCGCCACACGGAACCATCGATCGACTCGGAATCGATCAAACACTCTTGCTTCGAGCAATGGATACTACGCAACAAACTAATCCTCAGATTCCAAACATCCGGTTCAGAGTCCTAATTATAGGAAGGGCCAACGCAGGCAAGACGTCGATCTTACAAAGAGTTTGTGAAACAACGGAGAGCCCCATGATTTACCGGGGGATTCAGAGGGTATGTGGCCAAACTTTTATTTGTCCGCGAGTCTAATCTCATGGCTAATCTCATGGCCGACCAGATCAAACTTGACCCATCAATGGACGTTAGTGGTGATGGTTACTTCTCTTTTGGTTGCTTCTAAGCATGGATCCAGCGAGGAGAGCACAGGATCGACGACGAAATCATGTTCTCCAATCACAAGGGTTATGTATTTCACGACTCGCGTGGGATTGAGTCGGGTAGCACAGAAGAACTCGGCATTTTGAACGAATTCATTCGACGCAAGTGTGAAGAAAAGAAACTGCGATCAAGATTGCATGCGATATGGTATGGACTAACTTACGGCGTTCACGATTACGACAACTAACTATTATATTTCGAGGTACTGCGTCCCGATGGATAACCAACGTCCACAGCTCGACTTGAAATTCTATAGGGATATCTGTCCCGACCAGAATGGTGCGTCCTTAGTCGTTACAAACATTCACTACTGAATTTAACCCATCACTTTACTTTGAAGTTCCCGTCATCGTATTGTTCACGAAATATGACCAGTTCCTGCGCAACGTCGAGATGCATTTGGCAGATTACCCAAATGAATACCCAGATAGCAACGTATCTGAAGTGCCGGAGAAACTATTTCGAGAGCACTACCTGCGTCCGCTTGGTAATGATGTTAGATACGTGCGATTGGAAAGTAGGTTCGGAGTCATATATCAGGGTAACATGCTGATGTTCTTCGGCAGAAATGCACTTGAAAGATAGGAGCTGCAATGGTCTTATTGATACTACAGCTGCAGCACTGAATGAAGATATCGTCGCGTTGATGCTTCTTGCTGTACAGAAAGGTAATTTAGGATGGAGTGTCAAAATAGCCTTGAACTGGTGAGCGAGCCAGTTGAATGCGTGAGACAATGATCTCAATAAAAATCGTAGTGCCCATCTCCAAGGGTTTGAGGTTGAACGTGTTGTTCGGGAATGCCTTGTTCTATTTCCATACATCTGGGTAAGTGTTGATAAAGTCATTATTTATTGTCCATGCTAATCTTGCTTTGTGTTGCGAAACTCCTAGTTGGTGAGTGCTAGCTCTTACTCAAACTTTTCAGATTGACTAACCTGATCATGCTGGTGCTCTGCTCTATAGTTTGTGAGTGGTTTCCATTTCTCACTGTTTTTTCAACTTGGAGCTAACTGATGATGCCCTTCAGAAAGTGAGTGGTTGATATGCCTTCTGTGTTTCAAGGCTGTTCACAACCGTTCATCCTTGGCACAGGAAGTGAGTAATAACATGCCTCACTAGATTTGCAGCCTACTTTTGACACCTTTCCTGGGCTCTTCAGTTTGTGAGTAGCTATTATACCTTACTGTAAGATAAGCTGACTTACAACACCTGTCCTTGACTTTCTAGTTGGTAAGTGGCTGACATCTCTCTCTGCATTTCAATCTCACATATGATGCTCATACTTGACTCTTTAGTCTGTGAGTGGTTACTATGCCCTACTAAGTTTTTAAGCCTGCTCATGATGCCTGTTTTTGATTCTTCAGGAAGTGAGTGACTGTCATCCCTTCTGTGTTTCTGGCCTGCTCAGTATTATTGTCTTTTGTCTTCTGCCCTCCAGAGAGTGAGTGGCTACAGAGCATTGTGTAACGTTTCCACTGAATGTTGATCCGACTTGGATCTGATGGGTCTTCCTTGCTTCAACGCTGAGCAAAGCGCACGGCTTCTGAACTCAGGAATGACTTGATACGACTTGTAAAGGGCGAATAACCAATAAGGTCCCCTATTACCGCCTAGCTTGAGGTTCGTTACAAGTTGGCAACGCCTAACACTTAAGTTGGCAACAAGATAGTCACAATGAACAATGACTCTGCTATAAGACTGTCTGAACTTCCTGAGAAGAGTACAGGTGGATTTCAAGACAACTAAGCTAGCGAACTAGAGAGCAGCTTGTATAGTATTTATAGTAAATGTCCGTCAAGCCACAAAGGCGACACCATAGTATGAATGATAAGAAAGGCATAATGACTCACAGGTCAATTAGCAACTCGTAAGCAATTCGTAAGGCATCAATAAGCCATCAGTAAGCGTCCCCACCAATGAGTGACCAAGCACCTCCAACCAGTGAGTAAGCGTCCACAGGGCATCAATCAGCCCACCTCATCGCGTAAGTAAGCGATCACCAATGAGTAAGCGAATGAGTAAGTGAATGTCTAAGCATCACCAAGCATGAATAATACCAATAGTAAGCCAATAATAATGCATCTGTAAGCAATGGCTCCGGCGCTAACACAGGCGCTCCTTGAACTAATCCATCAATAACACTTTCCCGAAAGGGGATCAAACCCGGTCCGCTGGAGTACGTCCCAACGGCAGCCACGGCCCGCTGATATCGGCAGCCTCAGGTCACTGGTCTTACACCACACAATCGCTGTTTGTCGTCGTTGGTCGTCTTCAGGACACAACTGTCTTCCGCCAATTCCATGGCTTCTTCCAACGTCCCCTGAGTTATGAGTTAGGCCAGATACATACTGTGACCTGGGACAATTCCATCCTTGCGCGCCCCCCTGACTTATTGCTTAGGTCAGATCCGTGACCCAGGGGTCTATCACATGACCGTGTCACATGACCCTCATCCATCCTGTAATAACCTTCCGGCCAGCATCTGAGGTATTACCGCGAGTTATCAGGTTACTCACGAGCTGGCGGACTCTGCACGCCTCGTCATAAGCGAGGTAGCTATCGTCTTCTGCCGCTACGAGTGCGCGTACAGCTTCTTCTTCTTCGATGTCTTCTGCTGCACGTGATTCCCAGGTATGCGCCTCCGGGTAATCATGGCAATTCTTCCAGTGTTCGTGCAAACACTTGCGCTGTTTCTGGGTCTTGGTGGCTTGAGCAGGGTCTGAGCGTAACACATTGCCACATTTTAAGCCAACTGATAGCATCCATCCTTGGCTCTTTAGTCTGTGTGTGATTGCTGTGCCTTGATACATTTCAGGCTTGTTGATGAAACCTATTCTTGGCTCTTCAGAGAGTAAGTAGCTACTATTGTTGGATTTTAGGCTGCTAATGGTGCTTGTCTTTGGCTCTTTAGGAGGTGAGGTACTACTTATCTTACTGCATTTTAAGCTTGCTAAGGTGCCTTTACTCTTCAGAGAGTGAGTGGCTGTTGCACCTTTCTGTGTGCTAAGCATGTTTATAACACCTATTTTGGCTCTCCAGTCTGTGAGTGCCTATTATTTGTGACTGTATCTTAAGCATGTTCATGATGTTCAACTTCATGTTTCAGTTTGTGAGTACTTGCATATCTTGCTGCACTTCTGGCCTACTGATAAGGTCTATCCCTGCTCTCTAGTCTGTGAGTGGCTGTTATAGCTTGCTGTATTATCAGCTTAGTGATGACACTCCCTTGGGCTCATCAGTTGGTTAGTGACTACTATAGCTTACTGCATTTCTACTGTTACGTGCGAGTGGCACGTGAGCCTGACTTAGGCAACGTAGAGTGAACACGGTGACTCAGCAATAGTCCTACTCAAGTACAAAGACTGAGTGACGTCTCAACGCTCGAAGGTGGAGTTGATGCTTTGTTTGTCTTGATACGCGGCCCTTGACGGACGAGAGATGAAGAGGGAGAACCGGCTTTGGATAGCAAGTCGAGAGATATACAAGAAATCCAAGCTATCGACTACAACAGTCGATAGCTTCCTTATAAACTACTCGCGCGATCCGCCTTCGTCAGCGAGACCGCCACTACTACTAATCTGCTGGTAATCGTCCACTAAGCCACTACTGCTAGGTAATCGTCCACTAAGACAAACGCCACAACTACCACTACTCTTGGTAATCGTACAACAAACCTCAGTCATCGTATCGTACTAGTATCAGTAATCCTCATAGTCAGCATTGTAAGAACGAGCCACGACGTCATGCGATCACATGCCTATACGTCCCATGACTTATGGGTTAGGTCAGATACATACCATGACCCGGGACGTTACATCACCCCCTTCACAAGGGTGAGCGCCCTCGCTCCACTACCCAATTCGGTACGGCAGTTAGTCCGACGTCAGTCTCATGCTCATCCCGCACCCTCAAAATCGCGTGGGCTCTTCCCAGCCGCTTTGCCGAATGACGCGCGCGATCTACGTGGACGAAGATGTCGTCCTCGAGTCGCTTGATGGCCGCCTTGAGCTCCTTAATGACCTCCTGGGACGCGCGGTAGCGCCTTACCTCGGCTGAGAGGGAAATGTCTCCTAGCCGAGCAAGGGCCTCGTCGACCTGGCGCCGTCCCCGGAAGTCAGCTCCGAGGTACTGCAGATCCTCGCGAGAATACTCAGCGGTGGGTCCCATGTCTCTGCACGGCTCAGCGTGAATCTCCCCCCTGTAAACCGGCGAGTGGCGCCCCATGGTCCCAAAGACCTCTGGGTTGTCGCACATCCGTACCCGTACATACCGGGCAGGGATGCGACGTCCTTCGTGCTCGATCACCATCGGCACCCAATTCATCCCGTTGTTGAGGACGAATCCGCCGGGAGTAGGCGATAGGGGACGGTGAGAGCGCCTCGGCGCATTCGCTCGGCGCGTATTGATGGGTGAGGCGTCGCGTGCCTCGGCGTATGAGGGGAGTCCTCGCATGGCGTATCCTTCCGCCGCAGTCGGGCCGTAGATGACAGCAACCGGAGGTGCTCCTCCTTCGTCATCCATGGCTTCATTGGTAACGTCGACGTTTTCTTCTTCGTACTGGATTCAGGGGGGCACGCGCATGGGTGCGCAGTGGCAGTATTCTTGGGGGTTGTCGCATCTGGTGCAAATGACGTTGGCGTCGTGGTACGATCCATCCGAGGACTCGTCGCTGCTGTATCGGTCGACGGCGGTAGTGGAGGTGAAGGCGGTGGAGGGCTGTATGATACTTGCCGCGTCAACCTCTGTATCCTCATCCGTCTCTCCTGCGGCGTCATCTTCGTTACTTGGTCCAGCCGCCAGGAGGTCATGACCTCCTTCAGTAGGCCGTAGTCCCTCCTCATCTTCCTCCACTCTTCCGCTTGCGGGTGTGGGAAATCGCTGGCGAGCCTCGGCCAGGTCTCGCTCGTCTTGGTCTCGTTCTGCCGCTGCTCGGACATGCTCGACTGCGGAGCAGAGTGGGTCGTCCACGTTGTTGTTGTCGTCATACGTGGTGAGGGTGTGGACGTAGGGGATCTCGTCAATGGCGACAATGGTGAGTGGGACATAGGACATGTTATGAGAGGGTTTGGAAGATACGTCTCCTGTTGAGACTGCTTTTATGTGAGTCTCAGCGGTTGGATTGGCTTGTTTGTACTTCCTTATCTCTTCGTCCGCATGTACGTCGTCCCACGGGACCCACTGGTTGTCCGAGTCGGCGTAGCCTTTCCACTTGATTAGGTATTGTAGCTTGCGCCCTCGCCCCCTCCTTCTGGAGTCTAGTACCCTTTCGACCTCGTATTCTTCCACGTTATCGATCAACTCAGGCGGTGGGCGCTGATAGTTGGTGCCATGAGTCACCGTCTCTTTGTAAGGTGTGAGAAGATCTGTGTGAAACACATTGTGTATGCTCCACTGTGTGGGAAGTTCTATCCGATAATTGACGGGTGACATCACCTGAGTGATTGCGAACGGGCCATGTCTCCTGGGCGCAAGCTTCGTGGTTGGCTGGTTGGTGCGTAGATGACGTCCCTCGAGCCAGACCTTATCTCCTACCTGGTACCTTGGTATGTCACGATTTTTAATCCATGACTGTTGCGCCTTCTTCATTTGTCCTTGTGCTTGTTGTCTTATCTCTTTCAATTGTTTCAGTCTTGTTTCGACTCGTGGTATTGGTGACAGCTGATCTGTCCAGTCAGCACGTGGGTGATATCCCATCAGTAACCTAAATGGTGATTCGCGTGTGGACTCATTGGTCCAGTTGTTGTGTGCGAATTCTGCCAGCGCTAGATATTCCGCCCAATTGTTCTGCCTCTCATTGACCCAGAACCGGAGGTATTGTTCCAGCCACTGGTTGTTGCGTTCTGATTGTCCATCGGTGCGGGGGTGGTACGCCGTCGAGATGTTCTGTTGTATCCCCAGGATTCGGCACAGTTCCTTCGTGAATTTGGACGCGAACCGGGGATCGCGGTCACTGATGATTTTCGATGGTAGTCCAAATCGAGCTACCACATGTTTGGCGTATAGGATTGCCGTCTCTTCTCCTGATATTTCTTCGACGCATGGTATGAATATGGACGCCTTGGAACAATCATGATCAGTGATCGTTAGAATGGAATCATATCCCCTCGACTTGGGGAGCTTCGTGATGAAGTCTAGCGCCACTACTTCGAATGGCGTGGCTTCTGGTTTTGGGAACAGTGGTTGTAACGGTGCTTTCGTTCTTTGTGTATTGACTTTGCATCGTTGACAATCGGCGCACCCTTTGACATAGTCCGCGATATCGTTCTTCATTGTTGGCCACCAGTATTGTCGTTCTACCAACTGCGTTGTTCGGTTTATTCCTGGGTGTCCGTGAATTGGGGGATCATGATGCGCGCGGACTACTTCTCTTATTTCGTCCGGTCCCCCCGTGACGACCAGTCTTTGTCCTTGGTACCACCACAGTCCGTCGGCTTTGATTAGTTTGTGTGGGTCCACCCATTTGCGTATTCTTTGTTCGTCCTGTGATCTTGTGGTTTTGATTGCTCGTACGAACAACTCGTTTGGTAACACCGTTACGTCCTCGTTGTCTTTTTCCCCTTGGTCGTAGTTGGGTAGTCTTGACAGGGCATCCGCTCTCCCATTAGCGGTTCCCTTTACGTGGTGTATTTCGAAGTTGTATTCGGCTAGTTCCAAGACTTCCCTTGCTATTCTTCGACTGATTTTCTGGGGATCTCGCCAGTATCGGAGGTTGAGATGGTCTGAGAATATGCGTACTTTGTGGGATGATCCTGCGAGTAGGTGCCTCCAGTTTCGCAGCGCCTTTACTATGGCTAGTAGCTCGAGGTTGTATATGTCATAATTTCGCTCGGCTGCGTTGAGCGTTGCTGAGTAATATCCCACCGGGTGTCGTTTTCCGTCTTGCTTCTTCTGTAGTAGTACCGCTCCTACTGCGAATCCAGATGCATCGACCTCTAGGTCGAATTGTTGGTTTTGATCCGCGTGTGCGAGGATAGGTTCTTCAGTGACTCTTCGTTTGAGCGTATCAAACGCTGTTTGTTGTCGTTCTTGCCATTCCCATGGTTCGTCTTTGCGCGTCAATTCGTTCAATGGTTTGGCAATAGCAGCGAATCCTTTGATAAATTGCCGGTAGAAATTGCAGAAACCAAGAAAAGATCGTACGTCCTTTACCGATGATGGGGCTTGCCAGTCGCGAACGCCCGAAATTTTGATGGGGTCCATGCGTGTTACCCCCTCTTCAAGGATTACCCCCAGGTAATCAATGCTAGAGGCGTTAAAAGTGCACTTTTCTGGTTTGAAGAAGAGGTCGTGTTTCTGAGCGACGGCAAGGACATCACAGACTGCTTCTTGGTGTTTTGTCGGAGCGTGTGGCTGTCGTTTTGTGGCTATGGCGATGTCGTCCATGTAAACTCGTATCGTCGTTCCTAACGCTTCATGTTTTGCTATAGTAGGGCGGTAGATTTCGTTCATGAAACTCTGGAATGTAGCTGGTGAGTTACACAGTCCAAAGTACATAACGGTTGGTTCGAAAAGTCCGCGGCATGTTTTGAACGCTGCTTTGTGCTCATCGCCCTCTCTGATTCGTATATTGTTGTAGCCTTGTCGAACGTCTAGTTTGCTGAAGATTTGTGCCCCTCCGAGATCTTTGATCAGGTCATTGATGAGGGGTAACGGATATTGATTCCGTATTGTCCATTCGTTGATTTTTCGGTAGTCCTGTACAGGTCGTAGCTTTCCGTCCTTCTTTTTGATAAAAAAGAATGATGATGCGTACGGGGATTTTGAGGGACGAATGTATCCCTTTTCCATCTGCTCGTCAATGAAGTCGTCCAGTGCTGCGTCTTCTACCCTTGTCATTGGGTATACTTTGCAATCAATGGCTTCTGGTGCTCCCTTTTTGAATTCGATTGCATGATCGCAACTCCTTTTCGGTGGGAACCTTTTTGCCTCTTCTTCTCCGAATACCTTTGCGAATTGTTGGTATTCTTTTGGTATATTGACCGTTTTTGTGTATTGTTTGGCGTCAATAGCGAGTTCGACCGCCGATCTTCGTCCATGTACTTGCTCTTCTAGTTCATTTGTTATTTGTTTCTTGTCCTCTATGGTGAACATGCGTGATACCCGCACGTCATTGTCTTCTTCCTGGAGTAGTCTTGCCAGCACTGCTTTCCGGTCGTTTGGGTTGACCGATCGTAGTACTATGGGGAGTTGTTTCTCGTCGATAGTGGCGTGTCGCCAGCTAAATCTTGGCTCGTAGGTTGCAAGCCACGGGTATCCCAATAGTAGGTCTTCTTTTCCTATGTCAGTGATGAGGAATCGCATTTCCTTTTTTGTTCCTCCTGTTTCCACATTGAGCGTGAGGTAGTGTGTGATCTGCCCCGCTTTATTAGTGGTATCGTCGATGTTGTAAATGTTTTTGGGCTTATCTAGTGCCCGTTGTCCCAATCCCATCCTTTTGACGAATTGCGGATGGATAAAGTTGTCGGTGGCTCCGGAGTCCACCAACGCTTTGATGTCGGCCATATTGTAACTTGCACGAATCGACACTGGTACTCGCATAGAACGGTAGCGCATGATATACACAGAGTTACAATTTATTGCCCTCACCCAGGCCGCCGGGTTCAGGCGCTTCCAAAACCCTGTCCCATCAGTTGTTGTAGGACTAGGTCTTTGACCTCCTCATCGTCTCCTGCTACTCCCTGTAGCCATTCTGCCGCTTTTTCTTCTTTGGTTAATGGGGCATCGGTAGTCGATTCCGTAGTGCGTGCTTGCGTGTCGCGACGTCTGCGAGGTTGTCTGCAGTCGCGACTGATATGCCCCATCTTCTGGCAGTTGTAACACTGCGTTTGACTGTGGTCTCGTTTGAATTGCCTTTGGATAAATCCCCCTCGTGGTGGGAACGGTGGTCTGGCGTTCCTGGGGTGATTTGCTATAACCTCTTCAGCTCCCGCTAGTCGTCCTCGTACACGATCTGCGGATGTGTCCATTCTATCGTCATTGAGTGGTGCGAGCAACTTAGCTAGTGCTCCTCCTGTCGTACGTCCTGGTTTGAATGCGTCAAGGTTGCCCCTGACCGTTTGCATGTGAATCCATTTCTGCTGCCTCTTTAGGGCGGATTCCCTCCATTCTTCGTAGTTTCGGGGGTCGTCATGTTGGTACATGGTTTCGTACAACGCCCTTGGTAGTCCTTTTGTGAAATATTTGAGCGTTTGCTCGGCATTGATGTTATACCCCGCATGTCGAACTAGTTGTTCGAACTGGGCGATGTAGTCATCGATCTTCCCATCCTTCATGTGTATGCCAGCGTCGAGCTGGGCTTGGGCTCGTTCTTTGCTGAGAACGTCTCCGAACTGCCTTTGGAAGGCATGGAGTAAGTTCTCCCACAGCCTGTTGTCGAATTGACTGGTTCCCGTGGCTACTTCATTCACCAACCATCGGCTTGCGGACATAACCCATTGGTTAACCGTGTTTCCCTGAATGTATGTTAGGAACAACATAGCTTTTTGGTACTTGTTCCTCATAGCCGAGTGGTTGGCGTTGACTCCTGCGTAGACCTCCCATTGAAGGATAAAGGCCTCTGCTTGTGATCTTGCTCCTGTGAATGTTGGTGGCGGATTACCAATAAATTTGTCGTTGCCGTTCTGGTTAGCTATTGCTGGTCCTGCTGGAGGTGGTCCTGCTGGAGGTGGTCCACCCCCTCCGCCTCCGCCTCCTCCTTGTGGCCATCCGCCGTTGGGCGGTCCTCCTCCCCCTCCTGGTGGTCCCCTTGCTGGTGGAAATGGCCTGTTTTCAGGCGAAGGTACTCGGTTTCGATTGAGCCTGAACTCGTAGAACATATCGTGTTCAGGGATGCTTGGCGCGTCGGGAATATCCGGTCCCATTGCTCGATTGACGGCTTGTACATCTTCTGGTTGTAGCTGTTGTATATGACCCGTTTGTTCGTTGATAACGAGTCGGGGTGGTGAGACTTCTGTTTGGGTAGTCATGTAGCTATATGGCATTCCCCTGATGGGTTCGGGAATATGCAACTCAGCTGTTTGGCAGCTAGTGCGTCTACTTTTGGTGATTGTACTGCGATTTCTTCAGGTTCACCTTCACTTTGGGGGGTTGGCGGTCTTTCGCTAGTATGGCTTGACTGGGGTGGACTGGTTGATCGTAGTTGAAACTCTGTCCTGGGTGGTTCCGTGTCGAGGTTTATTGCTTCTTCTTGGCCGTCTATGGCTCCTTGTTGATCAATTGGTCGCGCTTCGACTAGTGGTATGTTAATGTTTAGGTCGTCGGCGGCTGGTCGTGTTGCTTCGAAGTAGCTGTTGGTGTTGCTCCACCTAAGTTCGACCCAGCAACAGCGTTCTCGGTTGAATACTACTGGGTGGAAGCGTTGTGATGTGGCCGCTTCCGCGTAATATCCGGTGTTATTCTCCTCGGTCCTTCTGGTGTCTGGTACGTGTCGCCACCTTACTCATCCCACAAGGTATCGAGTAGGTGCGTCTCGTTCTCTTGATTCGATGCGATAGGGTACGAAGTCCCAGCCGTCTTTGGTAGTGAGAGTTGCCACGGTGTTCGATTTAGGAGAGCTTGGATTTAATGTTACGTGCGAGTGGCACGTGAGCCTGACTTAGGCAACGTAGAGTGAACACGGTGACTCAGCAATAGTCCTACTCAAGTACAAAGACTGAGTGACGTCTCAACGCTCGAAGGTGGAGTTGATGCTTTGTTTGTCTTGATACGCGGCCCTTGACGGACGAGAGATGAAGAGGGAGAACCGGCTTTGGATAGCAAGTCGAGAGATATACAAGAAATCCAAGCTATCGACTACAACAGTCGATAGCTTCCTTATAAACTACTCGCGCGATCCGCCTTCGTCAGCGAGACCGCCACTACTACTAATCTGCTGGTAATCGTCCACTAAGCCACTACTGCTAGGTAATCGTCCACTAAGACAAACGCCACAACTACCACTACTCTTGGTAATCGTACAACAAACCTCAGTCATCGTATCGTACTAGTATCAGTAATCCTCATAGTCAGCATTGTAAGAACGAGCCACGACGTCATGCGATCACATGCCTATACGTCCCATGACTTATGGGTTAGGTCAGATACATACCATGACCCGGGACGTTACATCTACTGCTAAAAACTCTTATCCTTGGCTCTTCAGTTGGTGAGTGTTAAATGCATCTTGCTATGTTTTAAACCTGCTGATGGCACCTGTGTTTGACTCTTCAGAAAGTGAGTGGCTGCTATGCTTTGCTATTGTCAGCTTGCTCATGACTCTTCAGATTGTGAGTATTTGTGATACATTTTAAGCTTGCTAACAACACTTGTCCTTGGCACTCCAGTCTGTGAGTGGCTATTACACCTTGTTGCATATTCAGCCAGTTGATGATGCTCATCTCTGGCTCTCCAGAGAGTAAGTAGCTTATGAGCCTCACTATATTTCAGACTTCTGACCTATCTTGGGCTCTGTAGGAAGTGAGAATATCATATATTCTGCTGTGTGATTTAAACTTTCTGATGATGTCTGTCCTTAAATCTGCAGTTGGTGAGTGGCTGTCATGCCTCATGGCATTTCAAGCCTGCTTATGATACCTGTATTTGGCTCTTCAGGGAGTGAGTGGTTGTTATGCCTTGCTATATTTCAAGCATGCTAATAATACATATTCTTGGCTTTTCAGTTGGTTAGTGGCTTCTATGCTTTGCTGTGTATTAAGCCTGCTTATAACAATATATTCTTTGTCCTTCAGGAAGTGAGTGGCTGCCTTACTGCATATTAAGATACTTAAAACAATTGCCCTTGACTTTCTAGTCTGTGAGTAGTTATAGTGCCTTGCCCTGTTGATAACACCTATCTTTGGCTCTCTAGTTGGTGAGTGGTTACCATGCTTTGTAATAGTAGGCCACTGACAATGCCTATACTTGGCTCTTCAGTCTGTCAGTGGTTGTTATATGTCTCTATATTGTAAGATTTCTGATGATGCCTATCTTAACCCTTTAGTTTGTGAGTAACCATACCTCTTAACATGCCAAGATTGCTGACTATGCTTATCCTTCACTCTTTAGGGAGTGAGTGATCATTATATCTCTCTACATGAAGTTTACTAACAAAACCTTACCTTCACTTTTCAGTTTGTGAGTAGCTGCTGCATTTCAGCTTATTGATGACACTCATCTGTGGCTCCTTAGTCTGTGAGTAACTTCTGTGACTTGTTGCATTTTAAGGCTTTTTAATAACACTTATTCTTAACCCTCTAGTCTGTGAGTGATTGCTGTGCCCCACTGTATTTTCTATCAGCTGACAATGTCTAATGTTGGCTCTTCAGGAAGTGAGTGAACATTGCCTCACTTTGTTTCTAGTTCACTCATAATGCCTGTTCTCTGCTCTAGGATGTGAGTGATTGCAATATATTTTAAGCAATGCTGATAACATGTTACGTGCGAGCAGCACGTGAGCCCGACTTAGGCAACTAAAGGGGTGAACGCGGTGACTTAGCGAATTCTTGACTCTAGCACGAAGGCAGAGTGTCGTCTCAACGCTCGAAGGCGGAGTCTTGCTTGATTATGCCGCTTAGGCAAGTCGCGACCCCGAAGGATGAAAGAGAATGCGAATTCGGATAACAAGTTGAGAGTGATACAAGAAATACAAGCTATCGACTACAACAGCCGATAGCTTCCTTATATCCTACTAGTGCGATCCGCCTTCGTCAGCGAGACCGCCACTACTACTAATCTGCTAAGTAATCGTCCACAGGTATTCAGTCATCACGTAGTAATCCAGTCAGCTATCAGTCAGTCATCAGTCATCGTATGGTAACATCAGTCAGTCATCATCATGTATGGTAACCGATCAGTCAGTCATCAGTCATCGTATGGTAACCGATCAGTCAGTCATCAGTCAGCGTATAGTAATCAGTCAGTCAGCCCTTTGTATCGTACAGTAAGTGTCCTTTGTGATCGTGCCCCCTTGGTTATTGATTAGGTCAGATACTTACTATGACCCGGGACGTTACATCACCCCCTTCACAAGGGTGAGCGCCCTCGCTCCACTACCCAGTTAGGTACTGCGGTTAGTCCTACATCGGTCTCGTGCTCATCCCGTACCCTCAAAATTGCGTGAGCCCTCCCCAGCCGCTTTGCCGAGTGTCGCGCGCGGTTGACATGGACGAAGATATCGTCCTCGAGTCGCTTGATCGCTGCCTCAAGCTCTTTGATAACCTCCTGGGACGTGCGGTAACGCCTAACCTCGGCTGCCAGGGAAATATCCCCTAGCCGAGCAAGGGCCTCGTCGACCTGGCACCGTCCCTGGAAGTCAGCTCCTAAGTATTGTAAGTCTTCGCGGGAATACTCAGCGGCGGGCCCCATGTCGCGGCATGGTTCAGCGTGGATCTCCCCTCGGTATACTGGCGTGTGGCGGCCCATCGTCCCGAAGACCTCCGGGTTGTCGCACATTCGCACCCGTACATATCGGGCGGGAATGCGGCGCCCCTCGTGTTCAATAACCATCGGCACCCAGTTCATCCCGTTGTTGAGGACGAAGCCGCTGGGAGTAGGCGATAGGGTACGGAGAGGGCGCCTCGGCGCATCCGTTCGGCGCGTATAGATGGGTGAGGTGTCGCGCGCCTCGGCGTAAGATGGTAGTCCTCTCCCGGCATACCCCTCCTCCGCAGTTGGTCCATAGATGACAGCAACTGGCGGTGCTCGTCCTTCGTCATCCACGGTTTCGTTGGTAACGTCTGTGATGTCTTCTTCTTCTTCGTTGGTGATTCGAGGGGGGATGCGCATGGGTGCGCAATGGCAGTAGTCTTGAGGGTTATCGCACCTGGTGCAGATAACATTGGCGTCGTGGTATGAGCCGTCGGAGGACTCGTCGCTGTCGTATCGATCGACAGCGGTGGTGGACGTGACGGCGGTGGAGGGCTGGAGGATACTTGCCTCATCAACCTCTGTATCCTCATCCGTCTCTCCTGCGGCGTCATCTTCGTCACCTGATCCAGTCGCCATGAGGTCATCACCTCCTTCAATAACCCGTAGTCCTTCCTCATCTGTCTCCACTCTTCCGCTTGCGGGTGTGGGGAATCGCCGGCGAGCCTCGGCCAGGTCTCGCTCGTGTTGTTCTCGTTCCTCTTGGTCACGTTCTGCTGCTGCCCTGACGTGTTCGATAGCAGAGCAGAATGGGTCATCGACATTGTTGTTGTTGTCGTAGGTAGTAAGCTCGCTGGTATGGGGGAGGTCGAGGCTGATGATGGTGAGCGGGACATGGGACATGTTACTAGTGGGTGTGGAAGATGCGTCTTCCAAGGACCCTGTTGAGACTGCTTTTATGTGAGTCTCGGCCGTTGGATTGGTTTGTTTGTACTTCCTTATCTCTTCGTCTGCATGCACGTCGTCCCACGGGACCCACTGATTGTCCGAATCGGCGTAGCCTTTCCATTTGATGAGGTACTGCAGTTTGCGCCCCCTTCCTCGTCTTCTTGAGTCTAGTACTTTTTCGACCTCGTATTCTTCCACGTCTCCTACCAATTCTGGTGGTGGGCGTTGATAGTTTACGCCGTGAGTCTTCGTTTCTTTGTAAGGGGTCAGGAGATCTGTGTGGAAGACATCATGGATGCTCCACTGCGTGGGAAGCTCGAGTCGATAATTTACGGGAGACATCACCTGGACGATCCGGAACGGTCCATGTCTTCTGGGCGCAAGCTTTGTGGTTGGCTGGTTGGTACGTAGGTGGCGTCCCTCAAGCCAGACCCTGTCCCCTATCTGATATTTAGGGGTGTCACGATGCTTGATCCATGACTGTTGCGCGCGCTGCATGTGATTTTGTGCCTGCTCTCTTATCTCCTTCAGTTGTTCTAGTCTCTTCTCGACCCTTGGTATTGGCGATTTCTTATCTGTCCAGTTAGTAACAGGGTGATAACCCATTAGTAACTTGAACGGCGTTTCGCGTGTAGATTCGTTTGCCCAATTGTTGTGTGCAAACTCTGCTAGCGCCAGATGATCTGCCCAGTTATTCTGTCTTTCGTTAGCCCAAAGCCTGAGATACTGTTCCAGCCATTGGTTAGTTCGTTCCGATTGTCCATCAGTTCGTGGATGGTAGGCTGTCGAAATGTTTTGTTGTATTCCCAGGACGTGGCATAGTTCCCTCATGAACTTGGATGCGAACCTGGGGTCTCTGTCGCTGATGATTTTTGAGGGTAGTCCAAACCGCGCCACAACGTGTTTCGCGTATAGTGCTGCAGTTTCTTCTCCCGATATCTCTTCTTTGCATGGTATGAAAATGGCTGCTTTGGAGCAGTCATGGTCTGTGACGGTGAGTACCGAGTCGTATCCCCTTGATACTGGAAGCTTCGTGATAAAATCCAGTGCCACTACCTCGAATGGCAGCGCCTCGGGCTGCGGAAATATTGGTTGTAATGGTGCTTTTGTCCTTTGTGTGTTGACCTTGCACTGTTGGCATTCTGCGCATCCTCGAACGTATTCTGCAATATCTTGTTTCATTGTTGGCCACCAATAGTGACGCTCCACTAATTGCGTTGTTCGGTTGATCCCTGGATGGCCATGAATGGGGGGATCATGGTGTGTGGAAATTACTTCTCTAATTTCTTCCATTGGTCCTGTTACAACGAGCTGTTGTCCTCGGTACCACCAGAGTCCATCTGCTTTTGTCAGCTTGTGGGGGTCGACCCACTTACGTATCCTCTGCTCGTCCTGTTGCTGGGTAGTTGTGATTGTTCGTGCGAACACTTTGTCTGGTAGTATGACGACGTCTTCGTTGTCTTCTTCTCCTTGATCGTAATCGGGCCTCCGAGACAATGCATCGGCTCGTCCATTGGCCGCGCCTTTGACGTGATGTATCTTGAAGTTGTATTCCGCGAGTTCGAGTACTTCCCTGGCAATTCGCCTACTGATCTTTTGGGGGTCTCGCCAGTATTTGAGGTTAAGGTGATCGGAGAAAATTCGTACTTTATGTGGCGAGCCTGCTAACAGGTGTCGCCAGTTTCGTAGTGCCTTTATGATAGCTAACAACTCCAGGTTGTAGATGTCGTAGTTGCGTTCGGCAGCGTTGAGCGTTGCCGAGTAATAACCCACTGGGTGTTGCTTTCCGTCTTGTTTCTTCTGTAGTAATACTGCTCCGACTGCGAACCCTGAAGCATCCACTTCTAGGTCGAATTGCTGGGTTTGGTCTGCGTGTGCTAGTATGGGTTCCGTGGTGACTCGTTTTTTAAGTGTGTCAAACGCTGTTTGATGTCTTGTTCCCCACTGCCATGGTTCATCTTTTCGTGTGAGCTCGTTGAGCGGCTTGGCAATGTTGGCGAATCCTCTAATAAATTGCCGATAAAAATTGCAGAAACCCAGGAATGATCGTACTTCCTTTACTGATGTGGGTGTTTGCCAATCACGGACGCCCGAAATTTTGACGGGGTCCATACGTGTCACCCCCTCTTCAAGGATTACCCCCAGGTAATCAATACTGGAGGCGTTGAAGACACATTTCTCGGGCTTGAAGAAGAGATCGTTTTCTTGTGCTATGGCAAGCACGTCACGGACTGCGTCTCGGTGTTTCTCGATTGCTAGTGGTTGCCTCTTGGTTGCTATGGCAATATCGTCCATGTATACCCTGATTGTTGTTCCGGTCGCTTCGTGTTTTGTAATTATTGGTTGATAGATGGTGTTCATGAAGCTTTGGAATGTCGCCGGTGAGTTACATAGTCCGAAGTACATGACGGTCGGTTCGAATAATCCCCAACGTGTTTTGAACACGGCTTTAGGCTCGTCTCCTTCTTTTATCCGGATGTTGTTGTATCCTTGTCGGACGTCGAGCTTGCTGAATAGTTGTGCTCCTCCCAGATCTCGGACTAGATCATCAATAAGGGGGAGTGGGTATTGGTTTCGTATAGTCCATTCATTGATTTTCCGATAGTCCTGTACGGGTCGTAGCTTTCCGTCCTTCTTTTTGATAAAAAAGAAAGATGATGTGTACGGAGATTTTGAGGGACGAATATATCCCTTGTCTAGTTGTTCGTCAATAAACTCATCCAATGACACGTCTTCTGTTCTCGTCATTGGATATACTTTGCAGTCAATAACGTCTGGTGCTCCCTTCTTGAATTCAATTGCGTGATCGCAACTTCGTCTTGGCGGGAATCTCTTCGCTTCTTCTTCGCTGAATACCCGTGCGAATTGTTGGTATTCTTTTGGTACTTCGACGTTCTTGGTATATTGCTTGGCGTCTATTGCAAGCTCGACCGCTGACCGTCGCCCATACACTTGTTCTTTGATTGTTGTTACGATTTGCTCCTTTGTCTCGGTGGTAAACATTCGTGAGACCTTGGCATCGTTTTGTTCTTCGTTCAGCAACCTTGCTAGTACGGCCTTCTTGTCGTTTGGGTTGATCGTCCGTAGTACAATGGGTAGCTGTTTCTCGTCAATAGTGGCGTGTCGCCAACTGAACCTTGGTTCGTAGGTTGCGAGCCACGGATATCCTAGCAATATGTCTTCCCTACCGATGTCGGTGATTAGGAAGCGCATTTCTTTTTTTGTTCCTCCTGTTTCCACATTAAGCGTGAGGTAGTGCGTGATCTGCCCGGCTTTATTAGTGGTATCGTCGATGTTGTAGATGTTTTTTGGCTTATCTAACGCCCGTTGTCCTAATCCCATCCTTTTGACAAATTGTGGATGGATGAAATTGTCGGTGGCTCCTGAGTCCACCAACGCTTTAATGTCGGCCATGTTGTAACTTGCACGAATGGATACTGGTACTCGCATAGATCGGTAGCGCATAATGTACACAGAGTTACAACGTATTGCCCTCACCCAGGCCGCCAGGTTCAGGCATTTCCAAAATCCTGTCCCATCAATTGTTGTAGGACCAGGTCTTTGACTTCTTCATCATCTCCTGCTACTCCTTGCAGCCATGCCGCTGCCTTTTCTTCTTTGGTTGTCGTTGTTTTGACTGCACGTGTCTGCGTATCTCGGCGCCTCCTGGGCTGCCTACAGTCGCGGCTGATGTGTCCCATTTTCTGGCAGTTGTAACACTGCGTTTGACTGTGGTCTCGCTTGAACTGTCTTTGTATGAACCCCCCTCGGGGTGGGAATGGCGGTTGTGGGGGCTTATTATTCCTGGGGTGGTTTGCTATGATGTCTTCAGCCCCTGCTAGTCGTCCTCGTACGCGATCTGCGGATGTATCCATTCGGTCGTTGTTCTGAAGTGGTGCGAGCAACTTAGCTAGTGCTCCTCCTGTTGCACGCCCTGGTTTGAAGGTGTCTAGGTTCCCTCGGACCGTCTGCATATGAATCCATTTCTGTTGCCTTTTTAGGGCAGATTCTCTCCATTCTTCGTAGTTTCGGGGGTCATCGTGTTGGTACATGGTCTCGTATAGCGCGCGTGGTAGTCCTTTTGTAAAGTACTTGAGCGTTTGTTCGGCGTTGATGTTGTATCCCGCATGTCGAACGAGCTGTTCGAACTGGGCGATGTAGTCGTCGATTTTTCCATCCTTCATGTGAATACCGGTGTCGAGTTGGGCTTGTGCTCGTTCTTTGCTGAGGACATCGCCGAACTGCCTTTGAAAGGCGTGGAGTAGATTCTCCCACAGCCTGTTGTCGAATTGGTTGGTGCCCGTGGCGACTTCGTTAATGAGCCATCGACTTGCCGACATGACCCACTGGTTAACTGCGTTTCCCTGTATGTATGTGAGAAACAACATAGCTTTCTGATATTTATTCAGCATGGCTGAATGATTTGTGTTGACTCCCGCATAGACCTCCCATTGGAGGATGAATGCTTCGGCTTGTGACCTGCTTCCTGTGAATGTGGGTGGTGGGTTACCAATTGTAACGAATGGTGTTTGCGACCAGACGAAACCTTCTGCACGTGACCTGTGCAGGAACGACTTTGACGTGCGACGAGAGCCGACGCTGGCGAAGTGCGTCTCAACCAGCAACAGTGAACAAGGACTATCCCTAAACAGGGAATAGCCATAGATAGACGAGACAATGCCGCAAAGGGCAAAAGACAACTCGAACAAAGGAGTGTGATTACTCTAGCGATCAACAGGGAACCACTCCTAGAAGAGGGAATCTGAGGATGCTAAAGTGAGGAACTCTACCGTCCCCACTACTCTACTTATACTAACTGAACAGCCTAATGCTGTCAGCGATGACTACGAGACTATTAGTCCGCATGTGTCCATGAGTAAGGTATGAGTAACAGCCTTCAGTCATCCTCAGTAAGCGATGAGTAAGGTACTACATAACCTTTACTAAGTCCCTGAGTAAGTCCGTCAGTCAGCCATCACTAATGCATCAGTAAGCATCTGGCTGGGCGCCTCGGACAAGCGCCTTCTGACTCTTCCATCCAGAACACCTTCTAAAAGGGGATCAAGCCCCGGCCCGCTGGTATCCGTTCCGACGGTTCAGCCTGAGGCCTTAAACCACGCGATCTTCTAGTGTTCCTTCCATGCCGTCGTCGGCCTGCGCGCATCCTGGTCCTGATGCGGCGAGTGTCACGTGACCGCCATGAGCGATACGTAACACCAATGAACTTGTCATTTCCCCCTTGATGTGCGTTGTGGGCTACTGCGGGCCCCCCTAGAGGTGGTCCTCCTCCTCCTGGCGGTCCTCCTCCTGGTGGTCCTCCTCCTGGTGGTCCTCTTCCTGGTGGTCCTCCTCCTCCTGGTGGTCCATTATCTCGTGGTCTTAAGGGTGGAAATGGTCTGTTTTCGGGCGATGGTACCCTGTTTCGATTGAGCCAAAACTCGTAGAACATTTCTGTTCCTTCAGGGATGCTTGGTGCATCGGGGACGTCTGGTCCCATAGCTCGGTGAGCTGCTTCCATATCCTCTGGTTGTAGTTGTTGGACGTGGCCCGTTTGTTCGTTGATAACGAGTCGGGGTGGCGATACTTCTGTTTGAGTAGTCATGTAGCTGAATGGTATTCCTCTGATTGGTTCGGGAATGTGCAACTCAGCTGTTTGTGCGGCTAATGCCTCTACCTCTGGTGATTGTACTGCGATTTCTGCGGGTTCTTTGCTTGTCGGAGATGGTGATCGTGCGCTAGTGTGGCTTGATGCTGCCACTGTTTCTGATCGTAATTGAAATTCGGCCCTCGGTGGTTCCGAATCAAGAGTGTCTTCTTGACCGTCTATGGGTCCTTGTTGGTCGATTGGTCGTGCGTCGACTAGTGGGACGTTTGTTACGTCCCAGGTCATACCATGTAGCTGACCTAACCCATAAGCGATGGGACGTGATTTAGGGGACGCTTACTTCTTCTTGATGACTGATGTGGTCGTCAGCTTGACTCTCTTGTGTTCTCAACCAATCTAGTCGGGGTTCTCTTCCTCCCGCCTCTGTCATCGCTCCCTTAGGATGGCTCTTTCAGGAGTCCGTAGAATCAGTCACACCTCCGTGTGTTGACATGCTTCGCTAAGTCACGTTACTCGCCATCGCGTGGAAGGTCTAAGTCAGACCACAACCATAACATTAGAGTCAAGCTATCCTCACACGCCGTGGCATCAATCACAACAAAAGACGGCTGGGACTTCCAACCCTTTGTCATCAATACAAGAGAAAGGGACGCTCCCGCAAGATACGTTATCAATCGAGTACGCTGGAGGACAGTTCCCGACAACAGACGAAGCGGACCACTAGAACATTTCAACACCGGTTACTACGCAGAAGCAGCCACAGCCCAACGATTCCATCCCGTCATCTTTCATCGCGAAAGGTGTTGTTGGGTAGAACTCAGGTGGAACCAAACCCACGAATACTTCGAAGCAGCCAGGCCAGCCGGAGACGACCTAAACTGTAACATCCCACTAACAGAAGCACGAAACGTCGAAGAACAGGGAAGAATCGACGGAACCCCAGAAGAAACATACGAAGAGCCGATATCACCAGAACTCCAACACTGAACACCCGCACGATCGGACACGAGTCACACAAGTGAAAGGGTACCGACACCATCAATTGCTGAAGAACCGGAACACATCTACGTTCAAGAAGAACCAGCACTGGAAAATATCATCCAGCAGACAGCTATGTTACACATTCCAGACCCTATCCGAATGGCCACTCAAACCCTCATAGAGGAACCAACGCCACTAGTCATCGACGAACGAACAGGTCATGTGGTAGACATGAACCCAGCGGATCTACAAGCCGCGCGAAGAGCCATGGGGCCAGATGAACCCGACCAACCAGGGGGTTTTGATTTCGATTACGACGATCCACCCCCTCTACAACACGAGCAAATCAACAGAGGAGCAGAAATACGAGGGTATCCATATAGACGGCCATACGAAGCCCCGCCGCCGCAAGGAGGTGGAGGGGGACCACCGCAAGGAGGTGGAGGAGGACCGCCGCAAGGAGGAGGAGGAGGACAACCACCCCAAGGAGGAGGACCGCCACAAGCAGGAGGACAACCACAAGGAAATACTACGGACAAGTTCATAGGAAACCCTCCAAGCTCCTTCAGCGGGGACCGATCCAAAGTCGAAGGCTTCATCCTTCAATGGGAAGTCTACGCTGGGGTAAACGCCAGTCACACGGCAATGAGAAACAAGTATCAAAAAGCTATGTTGTTTCTCACATATGTGCAGGGAGACCTAGTTAACGCCTGGGTCATGTCGGCAAGTCAATGGCTCGTCCGAGAAGTAACAAGAGGTGTCAGTCAATTCGACAATAGGCTGTGGAATAACATTCTACAAGCCTTCAGAAGGCAATTTGCCGATGTGCTCAGCAAAGAACGAGCTCAAGCCCAGCTCGACGCAGGAATACGAATGAAGGAGGGGAAGATTGATGATTACATTGCGTTATTCGAACAACTAGTTCGATACGCAGGATATGACATCAACGCCGAACAAACCCTCAAATATTTCATAAAAGGGCTACCAAGGACGCTGTACGAAGCCATGTACCAACATGACGACCCCAGGACATACGAAGAATGGAGGGCATCGGCCCTCAGAAGACAACAGAAATGGATACATATGCAGACGGTGCGCGGAAACCTTGACATGTTCAAGGGCTCTAACCGAAATCACGCGGGGGCACTATCAAAATTGCTCGCCCCACTACCACACCCAGACGCAATGGACACGTCCGCAGATCGAACCAGGGGAAGGGTTGCAGGAGCAGAAGATGTTCTCAATAACCCACGACCCCCGTTCCCACCAAGGGGAGGATATCTCCAGAGACAAAGAGAAAATCGCGGCGTCCGCGACTTCAGTCAAGTGCGATGCTACAATTGTAACAAATTGGGGCACATCAGCCGAGACTGTCGCCAACCGAAACAAGGGAGACGACCGCAACAGATTAGAAGTGCGGAGCAGAAACCACAAACCGACGAAGATAAAGCCGAAGATTGGCTTCGAGGGGTGGCAAGCGAAGGGGACGATGTGAAAGACCTCATCTTACAGAAGTTGATGGGGACGGATTTTTCAGACGCCTAAACCCGATGGCCTGGGTGAGGGCACTTCGTTGTAACTCTGTGTATATTACGCGCTACCGATCTATGCGAGTTCCAGTTCATCTCGACACACGTTACAACACGGCCGACATAAAAGCATTAGTGGACTCAGGCGCCACTGACAACTTTGTGAGCGCACGCTTTCTCGAAAGAATGGGGATAAAAACACGTCGCCTAGAAACCCCAAAAAGGATATATAACATCGACGACTCAATTAACAAGGCAGGACTCATTACCCACTACGTGATCCTCCGCGTCCACGTAGGCGGAAATGAAAAGGAAATGCGATTCCTAGTCACCGACATAGGAAAAGAAGACCTCCTGCTGGGATACCCTTGGCTTGCCGCATATGAACCACAATTCGACTGGAGGACGGGGACAATAAACAAGACGCACCTACCAATCATCGTCAAAACCGTCAAACCAAGTAGTCGACGAGATGTGCTCGCACACTTACTTACAAGGCAAAAAGAGAAAATTATCGCTCAGCTCGAAGAGGTCGTAGAAAAGGGACGAAGGATAGTCGTTCCAAAGACATCCCCAAAGAAGTCAGAACCGACAAAGGAAGAAAAGGGTCCTACCCTACTTCCAAGGTATAACGCATTCAAAAAGGTCTTTGACGAAGAAGCGTCGTCAAGACTACCAGAGCAGAGACCCTGCGATCACGCCATTACTCTTCTCCCACATGCGCCAAAAGCGCTAACATGTAGAATCTATCCAATGACTCGGCAAGAGGATGAAGCGTTAGACACATTCATCGACGAACATCTCAAAAAGGGGTATATCAGGCCATCGCAATCTCCTTATGCGTCGTCTTTCTTCTTCATTAAAAAGAAAGACGGAAAACTAAGACCGGTTCAAGATTACAGGGCAATCAATCGATGGACGGTACGAAACCAATACCCCCTTCCTCTCATCACAGATCTTATGAGAGACCTTGGGGGAGCGGTGATGTTTTCAAAGTTCGACGTCAGACAAGGCTACAATAACATTCGAATCAAGGAGGGGGATGAACACAAAGCAGCCTTTAAAACGTGCCGAGGACTGTTCGAACCAACGGTCATGTACTTTGGACTTTGCAACTCACCGGCAACTTTCCAAGCTTTCATGAATGACATCTACAGACCAGTGATCGAGAAGTTCGCCCTTCAAGGAACACACATCCGAATCTATATGGACGACATTGCTATAGCCACCAACGACTGTGGCTCCCTACAGAAAACCGACGACGCCCACACCGCTGCAGTAACGGCAGTCCTACAAACCGCGATGGACCATGACCTCTATTTCAAACTAGCGAAATGCGCCTTTCATGTCCCATCTATAGATTACCTGGGGGTAATCCTTGAAAAGGGGATGACGCGCATGGACCCAGCAAAAGTGACAGGCGTACGTGACTGGCCCATACCAACAAAAGTCAGGGACGTACGCAGTTTTTTGGGTTTTTGCAACTTTTACCGCCCTTTTATCCGAGGATTTGCCAATATCGCACGACCGCTGAATACGCTGACGAGAAAAGACGCAGAATGGCGTTGGGATGCAGATCAACAACAGGCATTTCAAACGCTTAAACACCGTATTACGAGCAACCCAATCCTCGCACACCCAAATCCTGAAGTCCAATACGATTTAGAAGTAGACGCATCCGGGTTTGCTGTAGGAGCAGTACTAACACAAAGGGGCAACGACGGAAAGAAACACCCGGTAGCATTCTACTCCGCAACACTCAATGAAGCAGAGCGCAACTACGATATATACAATCTCGAGCTGCTCGCCATCGTAAAAGCACTGCGGAATTGGAGATACCTATTGGTGGGATCGCCACACAAGGTCAGAGTGTTTTCGGATCATATGAACCTTCAGTACTGGCGAGACCCACAGAAGATCAGCCGAAGAGTAGCAAGAGAAGTGCTCGAACTAGAAGAATACAACATTGAGATACACCATCTCAAAGGAAGAGCTAATGGTCGAGCAGATGCACTATCAAGGAGGCCAGACTACGATACGGGAGAAAAAGACAACGACCAAGTCACGGTCCTCCCGAACCACGTTTTCGCACGAACAACAGAAAGCGTATCACCAATAGTAGAGCAGTGCGCAAAGCAAATCAAGCGATGGGCCAGCCCTTACGAACTGAAGAAGATCGAGGGAATATGGCTCAAAGATGGAAAAGTCGTCGTTACAAGTCGCAAAGAAGACGATCTGAGGAAGATCATCAAACAACATCACGACACGCGGACGGCCGGTCACCCAGGAATAAACAAAACATTCGAACTACTAACCCGATACTACTGGTGGCCTCAGATGAAGAAAGACGTCACTGATTATGTAACAGGCTGTGCCGAATGCCAAAGACATAAGGTCAATACGCGGCCAACAAAGGCACCACTCGCTCCTATATATCCACGACCCGAGGCCACTCCCTTTGAAGTCATTGCAGTGGATTTCATAACCAAATTGCCTCCATCAGATGGGTACGATTCAATACTTACCATCACTGATCATGACTGCTCGAAGGCGTCAATATTCATCCCTTGTCGAGAATCGATGTCAGGCGAAGATACTGCAAAACTCTACGCTCAGAAGGTACTTCCACGATTCGGCCTACCAAGCAAGATCATCAGCGATCGAGACCCTCGATTCGCAGCAAAATTCATGAAGGAATTGTGCCGAGTCCTCCAAATTCAGCAAAATATATCAACCGCTTATCACCCAAGAACGGACAGACAATCAGAACGTTCCAATCAGTGGCTGGAACAATACCTACGATTGTGGACTAACGAGAAACAGGACAATTGGGCCGCGCAACTGCCTCTAGCAGAATTTGCCCACAACAACATGATAAGCAGCACCACAAAGCAAACCCCGTTTTTCACGCTGATGGGGTATCATCCTAGAGATAAATGGGTGCCAGGGACAATCAACCTGCCCAGTGTATCCACGAGGATAGAACAATTGAAAGAAGCTCGACGGAGCGCGCAGGAAAACATGATCAAAGCCCAAAGGTCATGGATCAAGCACAAGGACACCCCCAGATACGCCCTAGGAGACCAAGTATGGTTAGATGGGCGTAATCTACGAACCAATCAGCCAACGCCCAAACTTGCGCCCAGGAGACAGGGGCCATTCGAAGTAGTACAGGTGATGTCCCCTGTGAATTACCGGCTCAAGTTGCCTCCGCAGTGGCGAATCCATGACGTATTTCATACAGACCTGCTTACGCCTTACAAAGAAACACGCCTACACGGCGCAAATTACCTACGCCCACCACCGGAGTTGGTCGAAGGCGTGGAAGAATACAAGGTCGAAAAAGTCCTAGACTCCAGGAGGTCGGGGCGAGGGCGCAAGCTTCAGTATCTCATCAAATGGAAGGGATATGCGGACTCGGAAAACCAGTGGGTTCCGTGGGACGACGTCCACGCGGAGGCAGAGATAAGGAAGTTCGCTCGACTAAACCCGAAGGCTGAAATTCACATAAAAGCAGCCTCGACAAGACCGGTCGACCCATCACCCCCCAAACCTTTCCATAACATGACCAATGTGCCCCTCTCCATTATCTCCCTTGACGAGGTCACCTTCCCCCACATCGACGCCCTCGACACCTACGACAACAACAATAACGTCGACGACCCCTTCTGCTCAGCCATGGCAGAAGTGCGAGCAGTCGCTGCGCAAGACAGAGACGAGCAAGAACAACAAGAGCGAGACCTCGCGGAAGCGCGCCGGCGATTCCCTACACCAGCCAGAGGACGAGTGGAAGAAGATGAGGGAGGAATACTCCCTCTTGAAGGAGGTAATGACGTCATGGAGACAGGATCAAGTAGTGAAGAGGACGGCCGCGGAGCGGAGGATGAGGATTCAGATGTTGATGAGGGAGGCATCCGCCAGCCCTCCACCGCAAACACCTCTACCACCGCCGTCGACTACCTCAGCGACGACGACGAGAGCAATGACTCCTATCATGACGCCAACGTCATCTGTACCCGGTGCGATAACCCCATCGCTTACTGCCACTGTACTCCCGCACCTGTACCTTTCCAAGTCCGCGTCGCTGCCAGCGAAACCGACGATGAGTCGGTCCGACCACCTCCAACTGCTGTTGTCTACGGACCAACGGCCGAGCAGGGGTACGCGGAACGGGGTCTCCCGTCATACGCAGAAGCCAGAGACACCTCGCCGATCGACACGCGCCGAGCGTATGGCACGAGGTTCTCTTTCCGTACCGTATCGCCTACTCCCGGAGGGTTCACCCTCAACAACGGGATGAACTGGGTGCCAATGGTGATAGAACACGAGGGGCGTCGCATCCCCGCAAAGTATGTGCGGGTCCGGATGCTTGATAACCCGGAGGTTTTTGGGACGATGGGAAGGGGTTCGCCGATATACCGCGCCGAAATTCATGCGGAACCCTGCAGAGATATGGGCCCACCAGCTGAGTATAACCGCAGCCAACTACAGTACTTCCGCGCTGACTTCCGTGGCAAGCGGCAGGTAGACGAAGCCCTCGCTAGGCTCGGAGATATATCTCTCCAAGCCGAAGTGAGGCGCTATCGCTCCTCCATGGAAGTCATCGCGGAACTCGAGGCCGCCATCAAGAAGCTCGAGGACGACATCTACGTCCACAGCGATAGAGCGCGACACTCAGCAACAAGGTTAGGGCGGGCCCATGCTCTCAGGAGGGTACGCGATGAGCATGAAACGGACGTCGGACTAACTGCGGTAACCAATTGGGTCGTTGAGCGTGGGCGCTCACCCTTGTGAAGGGGGTGATGTTACGTCCCAGGTCATACCATGTAGCTGACCTAACCCATAAGCGATGGGACGTGATTTAGGGGATGCTTACTTCTTCTTGATGACTGATGGCTGTCGTCTTACTCATTTCTTACGATGTGGATTACTGATACTGATTACTGTACGATGACCGAGGATCACTGTACGATGACTGATGTAGTAGTAGTTGTGGTGTTAGCATTAGTGGACGATCACTCAGCAGTAGTAGTAGTGGCTGTATCGCTGACGAAGGCGTGCAGTCAGGAGTTGTTTATAAGGTAGCTGACGACTGATGTGGTCGTCAGCTTGACTCTCTTGTGTTCTCAACCAATCTAGTCGGGGTTCTCTTCCTCCCGCCTCTGTCATCGCTCCCTTAGGACGGCTCTTTCAGGAGTCCGTAGAATCAGTCACACCTCCGTGTGTTGACACGCTTCGCTAAGTCACGTTACTCGCCATCGCGTGGAAGGTCTAAGTCAGACCACAACCATAACAACGTTGATGTGTAGATCGTCGGCTGCTGGTCGCGTCGCTTCGAAATAGTTGTTTGTGTTGCTCCACCTGAGTTCGATCCAGCAGCAGCGTTCCCTGTTGAATACGACGGGATGAAATCGCTGTGCAGTGGCCGCTTCTGCGTAGTATCCTGTGTTGTTTTCTTCGGTTCTTCTGGTGTCTGGTATGTGTCGCCACCTTACTCGTCCTATGAGGTAGCGAGTCGGTGCGTCTCGTTCCCTTGAGTCGATACGATAGGGCACGAAGTCCCACCCGTCCTTGGTGTTAAGAGTTGCCACGGCGTTCGATATAAGAGAGCTTGTATTTAATGTTACGTGCAAGCAGCACGTGAGCCCGACTTAGGCAACTAAAGGGGTGAACGCGGTGACTTAGCGAATTCTTGACTCTAGCACGAAGGCAGAGTGTCGTCTCAACGCTCGAAGGCGGAGTCTTGCTTGATTATGCCGCTTAGGCGAGTCGCGACCCCGAAGGATGAAAGAGAATGCAAATTCGGATAACAAGTTGAGAGTGATACAAGAAATACAAGCTATCGACTACAACAGCCGATAGCTTCCTTATATCCTACTAGTGCGATCCGCCTTCGTCAGCAAGACCGCCACTACTACTAATCTGCTAAGTAATCGTCCACAGGTATTCAGTCATCACGTAGTAATCCAGTCAGCTATCAGTCAGTCATCAGTCATCGTATGGTAACCGATCAGTCAGTCATCAGTCAGCGTATAGTAATCAGTCAGTCAGCCCTTTGTATCGTACAGTAAGTGTCCTTTGTGATCGTGCCCCCTTGGTTATTGATTAGGTCAGATACTTACTATGACCCGGGACGTTACATAACACCTCTTTTATAAACTTCAGCTAGTGAGTGACAGTCATGCCTTGCTTTTAAGGCTGCTAATGCTCATCCTCTGCTCTGCAGTTGGTGAGTAGTTACTGTGCTTTGCTGCCTTTTAAGACTGCTGATGCTGTCTTCTTGAATCTTTAGAATGTGAGTAGTTACACTTTACTTTATTTTAAACCTACTGATGGCACTTGTCCTCAATTCTCTAGAGTGTGTGTAGGCACTGATGTGTTGTTATATTTAAGTCTGCTAACAACATCTGTCCTTGGCTCTCAAGTTGGTTGGTGGCTATTGTGCCTCATTATGTTTCAAGCCTATTAACAATGCCTGTTCTTGGCTATTCAGTCTGTGAGTGATTGTCATACATTTCAAGCCTGTTAAGCAATCCCTATCTTTAACTTTTCAGAGCGTAAGTTGCTACTTTATCTTGTAGCAACTCTGCTATAATTTAAACCTAATAACAATATCTATCCTCCACTCTTCAGAATGTGAGTGGCTGCCATACCTTGCTGCATCTCAAGTCTGTTGACTATATATATACATAACCCTTTAGGCTGTGAGTGGCTGCCATGTCTCACTACATTTCAAACCTGCTCACATCATCTGTCCTTGACTCTCCAGTTTGTAAGTAGTTGCTCTGCCTATTGCATTTCAAGTTGCTGATAAGATCTATTGTAACGTCCCGGGTCATGGTATGTATCTGACCTAACCCATAAGTCAGGGGACGTTGGAAAGGAGCTTGAGCATGGTAAGGGGGATGACGAGTCGCTCCCTAATACTTACTAAAGCGGTGTGGACTATTACTGATACGATGACTGATATGTGACTGATACGATTACTGTATGATTACTGAGCAGACGTGGACGATTACACAGCAGAGAGTGGTCTTAGTAGTAGTGGCGGTCTCGCTGACGAAGGCGGACTGCAGCAGAGTACTATATAAGGAAGCTATCGACTGTTGTGGTCGATAGCTTGGATTTCTTGTAACATTCTTACCTTGCTATCTGAGTCGTGGTATCTTCCTCTCTCTCTCTTGTCTTTCGAGGCCGCGTACCAAGTTAGCAACAGACTCCGCCT